>VDFB02345355.1:0-66125 GCA_007258455.2 Sequoia sempervirens
ATGTGTCTATGGATTTTGCTATGCCTTGATCATGGGTAAGGATGTTAAGAGTAGGAGACTCTTGTTCACTGGTAATGATGTTAAGATTATGGGACTCTTGTTTTGGATGAATATTATCTACATGTCCTTTAGGAGTAAGCATCTCATGGGTAGATGTGTGTGCACTTGGAATATAGATTTGTTCTTCTTTTAGAAAACATTGGATGTCTTGGAAGATATCTTCCAAGTCATTATAGTATTTTGATGATACGGATTCTTGATCTTGACTTCGTGTGGTGTTATCTTTGATATGCTTTGGTTCATGTTCTTGACATGGGTCAATTTCAAAGAATGATTTTTTTGTAAAGGATCCTTGGATTTCCTTGAAATGTGAACATGTGGGTGATAGCTCTTGGCTCATATTTTCTACATTGGGTATAAGTGTTGGATTAAGAGTCTCTTGATCATCAATACATGCTACCTTGAGGTTGAATGATGTCAATATATCTTGGACCTGATCATTGCTAGACTTTGGTGATTAGTTTTGATCATGCTTGTGAATAAATTCTTGATCCATGTCCTTTTTCTCATTAGGAGAGGTAAAGACATCTTCAATGTGATCAGTGGTAGATAGATCTTGATCATTATTTTCAAGTTTTGAGGTTGAGATATTGTCACTATTATCATTATTAGTTGAACCTTGAATATTGTATTCAATAGCTATTTATCCTTGATCAATAAGGTCTTGGATGACATTTTTGAGTTTAAAATATTTTGATGCATCATGACCTTTTTCTTTATGATATTCACAATAAGCGTTGTCATCATACCCTGGGGTTTTGAAGATAGGTTCATAATTACCTATTGATTTTGGAAGTGTGATAAGTTTAGCATTGACTAATGCATGTAACATCCCCTAAATTGGCTCCCCTAAAGGAGTGTATTCATGTTTATTGGTGTTGTAGGACAACAACAATTGTTGTTGTTGTGATAATTTTTGAGGTTGTTGATGTGCCATTTCTTGATGTTGATCAATCTATTGATGATATGAATCCATGTTTTGATGACTTTTATGTACATATTACTGATTTGGGGGTTGATATTGTTGATGGATTTGATTTTGATGTTGGGTGATCTAATTTTGATTTTGTGACAATTGATGTTGTTGATTCACTTGATGTTGTGTAAATAGACTTTGTTGCTAATATGAATTGATGTTTTGAGGATGTTGGAAGTGTTGTTGGTGTGGATATTGAGGTGTTTTTGGAATAATGTTTATTTGTTGTTGATATTCAATATCTTGACATTGAACCTATTGTTGATGATATGTCATGTTTTTATGTTGTAATTTTAGACCTTGTTGCTAATGTTGTGGTTGTTGATATGCAATGTCTTGATGTTGAACATGTTGTTGATGATATTTTGTGTTTTTATTTTGTTCAAGTGTGTCAACTATTTTCTCAAGTGCATTTAGGGCAATTTGATGTAGATTTTGAAACCCTTGATAAGAGTGCTTTTGATATAAATGAGGATTTTGATGCAAATCAACCATGTGACAAGATGCTCCAAAAACTTGATTAGGGGAATCCATAGTTGATATTTCATTGACATTTGCAGTATATGATGACCCAATGGGTGTATAGAGTGGAACTAGATTTGGGTGATGGATTGATATTGATAACAATTTAATCAATTTAGATGAATGAGGTATATTAGTGACATAATTAAATAACTTGTGTTTATTTAATTAATCAAGAGGAATAAAGTTATATTAGGACATTTATTAAGTAAATGATATTTATTTAATTAGTCAGAAATAGTGATTGGGGATGAATTAATTAAATAATGTTAAATTACTTTATTAATAGATGAATATAAAATTTGAAAATAATTAAATAATAATTTATTATTTAATAATTTAGGGAAGAAGGGTGAAAGTTAGTTAAATAGTGTTGTTCGCCAGTTAGTACAATTTAGGGTATCTACAATGCCATGTCCCCTTTTTACCATAATTTATGTTGTAGTGCAAAATGCCCATTTCTTATCATCAACGTTTCCCCTAATCCAAATTTTTGTATGAGTTTTCCTCCTTCATTCCACATGCATTTGCTTAATATCCCCAAAACTTCCAAGTATGGAGACCTTCATAATTTTCTAAATCAGTGTAAGTTGGGAGTTGTAGAGTTTTCTTTCCCATCATGATTTTCTTCCCAACTCCAATTCTTCAATACTTTCACCATGGTTTCAAACTTCCACATTTAGGCATACCTCATGACCATCCCTCACCTTCATTCCCTTCTATCGAGCTATCAAAATTGTCCACCTTATCACACCTCTTTTCCAAACCCGGCTCCTTCACAAGCCTTTATCAGAGAGTTGGAATTCCTCTCACTAGCATGCCTCCCTTCCAAACCCTGATCCTTGACTTATGGTATACATCATAAGGTATCCCAAAAGCCCCAAATTTGAACACTCCTACCATTTCTCACTATTATCCCACCTATTGCTTGACACGTTAATGTCTCATAATGCTTCTTCTCGATACATGGCTCCAAATTTAGTACTGTAGACAATTGTCCTGATGATATCGCATACTTGATTTCTCATACTAACACTATTCCTAGTCTATTTCATATAATTCATCCATTTAATTAAATAATGTCAATTATTTAGTTAAATTCACCTTTTCCTCTATTAATTAAATAAATCATTTTATTTAGTTAATTCACTTTTCTCCATACTAATTCCATTCGCATTTGATTAAATGATGCAAATTATTTAAATGAGTGTCATAATCATACTTTGATTAAATAATTCATGATTAATTAATTACATTTTTCTCATTCACTTGCACAATTAAATGATTTTAATTAATTATTTAATTAACTAATTTCTTTCCAAATCCTCCAACTTTTCCCACAATATTTCCTTTTCAAATTCAAATATTTCCCCCAAATAGAAATATCCTCAACATCTCTCCAACATAATTCCTAAAAATTAGGGAATTGGTTGAGTTTCTCATGGATTTGAGATCGTTGATTCGATCCTTGATCCATTCCTCATGGATTATCAACCATCTGATGCATCCTTGATCCATGTCCATTCCTCTCATTCAATTTCATCCATTAATTAGCCTTTTTGATTCTCACCATTGATCCTACTTTCAAAATTCTATAAATAGAAAGCATTTTTCTATTATAATCATCCACAAGCTTTGAGTAAACTTACTCTCTTGAATTCATTGCCCAATTTGATAATTTTGAGAGCACTTATGAGTCATTTGAGTTCATTTCTTTAACAATTTGCTTTGCACAACAATGGATTTTGTTTGAATTGAAGCACCCCACATATGATTTGGGCATAATCCCACAATGGGATTGAGGTTTACATCTCTTAGTTAGAATTTCATTTGAATTGCTTTGTTCTTTCATGCTTTTGAATTCTAATTGAGTCTTGTGCACAATTTTATTGGATAGTGTAGTTAATTGATCATTTGCTTAGCTATTTTAGTTCATTTGATGTCATTTGATCAATCAATTTTATACATTCACATAATGGCACACCCGGTGGAACCCCACGTCCCTAACTAATCAACTTTCTTCAAGTTTTTTTGGATTTTGTAGGTGTGGGGAAAAATTGCGCTTTTGTTTTTTATAGAGGCACTCCTTTGTTAAAGGTCTATGCCTTTGCATTTGACAATGTCGTGCCTTCGTATCTCTTGTTGTGCCTTTGTTCTAGATTTTTCACTTTTTTCTTGAAGAACATGCGCACCTTTGTTAAAGGGTCACACCTTCATTAAAGACCCATGTGTTTGTCAATTTGATAGTGTCGTGCCTTTGTCCTTAAATTCATGCCTTTGTCTAATGCAGTCCTACACCTTTGTCTATTTTAGTTTTTTAATTTGATTGCTTATTTTTCTAAGGACTAACTCTAACTATTCTCTATTTTCTAATTTAATTTGATAGAGATGGACCTTTACAGCATGATGAATCTGAAAAGTGTTTATTAAACACTCATTTGGAAATAACTTTAGAGATAAATTTTACTTTATGCATTTCACATTTACTTTGGTCTTTAAAATTGGACAACTACAACTTACATTTTTCAATTTTGTGCATAAAATTGAACCACACAATCTCAACTTCATTTGGGATTAAAAAGAGCCTAAAAATCTCACACTTCAATTGGTTCTTTAACAATTTATTCACATTTATCTTTGGTGCACCTAAAAAGAACAAGAGTGTGTGATTTTTTTTCTACATTTGGTAGACTAGCAAGTGTGTATCCTCCCCCCTTGTGCTTTGTGTGATCTTGGGTGAAGAGAAACACTTCTATTTTTCATTATATGTTCATTGTAAACCCTATAAGGTTGTTGCTATGTATCCTCTCCCCTTGCACTTCATGCAATCTTGGGTGAAGAGAAATAGTAACACCTTCATTTTTTCTTTTAAGTAGGAGGCCTTACTTCATATACATCCCACAATGGAGAAATAAAGACGACCTCAAGCAATCTTTTAGGGCACACTATATAATTGGCTAAGAGTGAAAGTTGTAGGTCAAATTGTGCATGTAACACTTTGGACTTGCATGGGTTTCCCGATGTGATGTCCGCAAGGTTGGCAGTGTTCACCTAGTTCCACCCACTAAAAACCTATTTGCTTTAGAGGCCTCAGACCATAAAACTTCTTCTCAAGGAGGTGCAGTGGAATAACATCATTCCATGAAGTTACTCACCATGTACTAATCATAGTTGAGGTGACAAACATCTTGTAAGGAACTTTTCCTTTTTTGGTAAGAGGTGTATCATGTACACGTGTATACTCTAGTACTCATTCTATTGGCAGTATTTTATCATGCAAGCCCAACTCAAGAAGATAAACCTACTTTACTAAATAGGATTGTGCTTACTTTTTGTTCGATCGATCTATTTCTAGTGAGCTTTGTGGAAGAAAGCTTACGAAATATCTCCCATTACCTATTGAGTCAGTTGAACACATTGCTTGATCATCAAAACACTCAAACAAATAGTAAACATGGTTATGCCAAGATTTCAAAATCCTTTGAACATATTATATTCACTTGAAGTGTAACATGCCCATTGTTCTACATAGTAACTATCATATTTTTTAACCTCAAGTAAATAGTTCAAGCTTCTATCCAATATGAGATATAACTTTTTTTTTCTTTTTTATAAAAAGATAACACACACATTTGAAATAAACATGTTTCCAAGCTTTCCCCATTGCATTATATCAAAGTATTACAACTTTCCAATATATTGATTTCATAGTAAATAATTCATGAAAACATTTCTCTTTTACGATCTTTCCATAGACATGGATACAAAAATATAAACAAGGCTCCATTGAGCTTACTTGCAATAGATGTAAAAATGGTCTAGGTATCCTCCATCAAATCTTGGTCGCCAACTGATGAGGAGAAGCATCACTCAAGTACTCTTCTACCAACCTTGGACTAGCTGTGATCCCTCGCACATCTACCAAACTGATAGATGGCCCTACCCTTCGACGAAGATATTGGTTGGGAAACCTCATAATAACATTTACCTTTCTTGAGCTTGGTGGTGTGTCCTAAAAATTTCTAGATATGTCATACAATGGCTATAACCTACACATATGACAATCTTTGTCTAGTACGTAAATTTGGATTGTAGTGAATTGACAATGTAAACAGTGGCAACTTACACTACTTTGGCCAAACTATTAATCACCTAAAATTATGGAGTGGGCATCACATGCTCACCCACCTTTCTAGCTCGATTTATATTTTACCATTCATAACCTATGCATAGGTTATCCCCTTATGCCATGGTGTAACCTTAACCCGAGGAATAACCTATTACCTCTATATTTATTTAAAACACATCTACTAAGTAAATCATAGTAAATATAAGACTCAACTAGGTTAAACATTAGCTATATAAGCTATATCCATAATATAGCATTTAATCCCGCTATATCCGCCCATTCCTTAATATGGAATATGTACAAGCACTTCAAGTAATATAGATCCTTATACTAAGTACATCAAGAATTCTTTCACTTTCACAAAATAATATAATAATCTTTCCCTAATAAGCAATTGAACTAGTTTCCCAAACAAAACAAACAATGTCACACAATCTTTTCAAATACATAAAATAAAGTATGAGAGAGTAGAAATTAGCATGCATGTTTATGCAATGCTCCAATTGATCAAACTAGTTTCCCAACACAGCCTTCCCAAATCAGTAAGCAATTACCAAATAACTTTTTCCCACTTTACCAAAGTCTCCCTCTCAAAATCCTCTCACAACTCAAGAAATCAGAAAATAATAACTCAAAAAATCATAGCAAGAATGCAGATCTGCATCCCTATTGAGGTAGAGAGCACCTCTATTTATACATAAAGGTTAGAAACTAAAGGCTAGAAACAGGGTATCAAGAATGACACTTCTCAGCTCAAAAAGTTTGACTCAACAAGATTAAGAAAAGGTGGCAGCTAAAATCATTGCTTCGAAAACACATACTCAGCCACAGTGAATGAGCCACCCATTTAAATGGACAACAAGAATGATAATCAGAAATGCAAGGTTTATGCCTTCTACAAGTTGAC
Source organism: Sequoia sempervirens (assembly GCA_007258455.2). Classification (NCBI taxonomy): domain Eukaryota; kingdom Viridiplantae; phylum Streptophyta; class Pinopsida; order Cupressales; family Cupressaceae; genus Sequoia; species Sequoia sempervirens. Next base: position 6,595 of record VDFB02345355.1, read on the forward strand.
TCTTTTTGGCTAGCTTTACTCTTAACCAATTCACATATTTCATAATGCTTCATAATCTAAAATTCATATTGTAGTTTAAACTTCCATTTGGTTTCCACTACTCTTAAGTTGGCACCACATTAAGTAGTTTGTGCCTTATTATCTTGGCTATTGTTTTTTATTGACTTAGTCAAGCTTCATATGTTGGAGTATTTGTTTTCCTTTGTTTTACAGACTTAGTCTTTGCAAACCATTTTACCTGTTGATTTAACATTGATATTATGCACTATTTGCAATGATGTCCATATTTCACTTAACTCAACAATAAATACTTTAAGCATATCTTAAGTCTATGCATTAATTTATGTGTTATTCCCATAATATATATGTTGCGTGCAATACTTAGCTTTTGCTATGTTTAATATACTATGCGCTAGATGGATAATTCAACACTATAGAAATCATTATTTTATATATATACAATTTACAAGTTTATAGAGCTATATTATTCGATATATGAATACACATGTATTCTTATGTATATAGATATATATATATAAATTATACTAGTATGGATATTTCCATTACGTCAATACATATGCGTATGTTAATACATATATGTATATACTCATATACTATATATATATATATATATATATATATATGTCACCTTGTCTGACCGATATTCCCATGCATATGGGTAGTCTGTCCATGAGCATACATAGATACATCTATCTACGTATACTCATGTGTGTATTTACTCATGTGTATGACTTTATCGTGACACATGCATATATACATATATATAAATTTTATGTATATATCGCATTGATTAAATAGAAACTCATAAAGAAGAACTCATACATCACAAAGAGACTCAACACTATAAACCCCTAAATGAGAATGTTCACAAATAAAACCACAAGCAAAACTAAAGGTAACTTACTATTTCCCAAACTATTATCCTGACTTGACCAATATAGAAGTGTGTGTGTGTGAAAGCTCAATTTAGGTCTTTAAATCAAAGGTTACCAGACCAAGTTCTTCTCCTTGAGTGATACTTCCCCTCTCTTCAGGAGGCTTGATTCAATTCCTGCATCCAACTCAGTACATTGCAACAATAGTCAGCCAAAAATAATGCATTCATTTACATCATATATTTCACAATCAAAATCATTTCATAACATAAAATTAAATCAACATTTATTCTTCATATTTCCAAAACACATAAAACATAAATACACCCTTTTAAAGCATTTTCACGCAACTAGGTAAAAGTAAATAAGTAGTAACATAGTGAGGTGTAACATATCCCCCCCTTGTGACTCGATGATTTTAAGTAGCAAACATAGATATAATCTAAAGAACATAAAACATGTCATAATTTTTTTTTTAAGAACTATCAAAAGCATGTAAGACATAAGGAAACTTGTACTTAATTTTAGCATAGTCTTCCCAAGTGGCAGAATCTTCTGCATATTGGTCCCACTAGACTTTGCATTACAGAACTTCTCAGTTATGCAAGTGAATCTTACGTGTTCCAAGCACCTTGAGAGGCTCGATTATTACCACTCCTAGGTCATGTACCTATAAAGCATTCCAACCAATAACATGGTTATCCCCTAGTATATACTTTTTAAGGTATGAGACATGAAAGACATTGTGCATCTTGGCAAGAGCTAGTGGAAATACAATTCGATAAGCAACTAGGTTTATTTCCTCAAGAACCTTGAAAGGTGTAATGCCCTCATGCAAACCCCAAAGGACAAATAAACAATAATCACAGCACAATTTTTTTTTTTTAAATAACATAACATACATGTAATATACATTAAGACATGACATGAATTTCATTTAAACAGATTCATTAACACATACATCCCTTGGGGTACACGAGGAGTCATTACGAGACTGAGATCCACACAACAACAATAAAGAATAAAACCAAAGATATAATTCATAACAAAGTAAACATTAACAAATATAACACATACATGATAATCATTGATAAGAAACCATCAGAGTACATAAATACAACATAAGCATAATTAACTTAACACATTGAATAACAACTACAAATAGCCACATAAGGTTTAATGTTACATTACAATACAATGTTCAAGAAGTACAATGATACAAAAGTGTTTCCAAACATAAATGGAGACCATACACAAGAATCATGATACAAATGAATAGATGAAAATTGGCTCCCAAAACAACTACAACTCTGGAGCCGCTGCAACCACACCAATCGCACTTCTCGATCCTCAACTGGGGACCCAATGGGGTGCTTAGTATGTTCCACCCGACCATGTGAGTCCGAAGACCCACCCCCTGTGCTAGGAGCTAACAAGAAAGAGACCACAACCAAGAACATCCAAATAGGGAACCACAAGACTCAACAACATACAAAAGTATCATAAAACTCAAGGATTACAAGAGTCAACATACTAACTTAAAATCATAAATCCCATCACATAAATTAAAGCAATGACTAGTAAACAAGTAATCAAAGGATGATCATGAAATACTTCCAAATTAAACTGAATTAATAAACATAATACAATTCCAAATTTCAATCAAATAATACAATAACATCATATCACAGTATCATAAGATACAAGATTGTAAAATCAAATATAAATGAGATCATACAAGACCGCATACTAAAGATGTATTAAAACATTAATCATAAATCAATTTAAATCAATTCAAACAACAATCTAAACCAACTCCCATAACCTACTTCTAGAGGAACACAATAAAGTAAAACACATGGGCAACTAGGGGAGAGTGTCATCACATAGCCTACATGGGTTATCCTGGCCCTTCCTCCAAACTGAGGCGCCGGCCCCCATCTATGGATATCCTAGCCCTTCCTCCTACTTGAGGCGCCGGCACTATAGGGTAGCTCATGCGGAGCCGATAACCTCTCATGAGGACGAGGTTACGACCTTGCCAACCACGGCCTTCTCAGCCTTCCATTAGTCTGCGGAAGCACTAATGAAGACGAGGCATCCATTTTTTAAATCTTATAATGATATTACTACCCAACCCTCCTAAGTTAATTATTAGGTTTTCACTTGTTTACTAACTCACTCGTGGGTTATCCTGAGCCCTTCCCCTTAAACGGAGCGCCGGCCCCCACAAGGAGCCACTCTCCCTAGAGACCCAACAACATAAAAAAACCAAGGGTTGTACCATTATAATTTGAACAAAGAATCACAATAGAGAAGCATGCGAGGCATTATCCATCTCGCTATAAATACATAATCAAAGTCTCAACAATTCCGTACAACCCTTTCAAAATCATGAAACCAAACCACTTGCCACATCAAGGGCACAAAAAGAGAGAGAACATCAACTGACAATCATCTCAAGCCTCTGGAAGTATCTCAAAAAGTTTACACTAGGGTTTCCCCCATCAAAGAACTAACAACAAAAATTGCAAGGCCACAAGAACTATCTTCAATTCAAATATAACGAATGAGTACATAAAAATAAAACCATCAACTCCATCCAGACTACATAAACAACTTCGATACAAATAAATCAGAAATTCAAGAAGATCAACTATCCACAACTCATAAACAAAACAACACAAATTAAATGGCAAAGGATTCCTTGAATCAAAATTAGTCTCCAAAAGAATCCACACCAACATGAACCATCCAAACACAATCCTTCAACAACAGAGGTAAAAGCATGCAACCAGGCATCCCAGGGAGACCTCAATTTCCTCCTCACAGGATACCTGTGCAGCTGGTTAAACAAATGACCTTTGACAAAAATCAATAAACATGACAACAATGTAATTAAATGTTTCACCAAAATAATAAAAGTGGGAAGACTGCATTCAGTAAGAAGCATAAACTTATCACAACCAAATCATCACTTTAGTATCCAAAATACTCCACCACAAAACCCCTTTAACTCAAAACCAACCAAGAATTCACCTTGTAAGGTTAAATGAATATCAACACAATTTAACTTAAAGAAGATCCCCAACCCACGTCAACACAAGAAGAGTCACAATGAAAGAGTATGTCAAATCACTCATAAAGCGACATGAACCCAATGAAATGAAAATACTTCCAAAGCCAAGCAATTCCAAGGAGGATACCACAAATAGGATACACCAAATTACCCTTAAATGATCAATGACCAATCAAATACAATTTATCCATTTGTTCAAAAAGAATTAATTTAGAATAAATAAGGGAACTCTAAAATCACATATTGTAATTATCTCAAGGCTTATTTTTACATTCCATAATATTCCTTATCATTAATCTCATAATTAAATTAAAAGATTATTTCCCTCGAATATTAATATTTGAGACAATCTTAATACAATTTCCTAGTTATTTAGCTTACACACTAAACTTAACATTCCACTCTAAAGGTTATAAAATAACAATATTCACCTACAAATTAACAAAGAATAAACCATAATAATTGTGGTAATAATAATATCCTAAATTTCTTATTCTTCTTAGACAATTTGCTAATCATTTAATAATGGAAATAACCTTCATTCAATTTTAGTGTCAAGGAAACTTAACTTTGCTTATCTTTATTTAAGTAACCATTTCCAACCTAAATATAGTCTTATTTACTTTATTAGTCCCAATTTAGGTTCACTATTCTCTACAATGATTAAAGAAGCACCAAGACTTACTTGATTGTATGCATAACAAGATTTACTACCAAGTATACATATATAAGGAAATACCCAGTTACAACTTAAATACCACTTCACATTAGAATTCTTTATTAGATTCCTTAGACCCAACCCATTTCAAGGATTCCAAATTTAACACATCCAAAAAGTCTCTAATCCAAGAGAATATAATCAAGGCAGATCTATATATCTTCTAGTGTTCTACACTCAAATTCTAAATCATTACACTAATACAATAATTTCTAACCTCTTCCCAATCTCCAATTTCGAGCCATACCTATTAACTTAAATAGGTGAATAATAATAAATTATTATGCCGACAATGATATATCGTGATATCATGATATGTTGAAAAGATATCCCTCTGTTAACCATTCCCTAATCTACTTTTATGTTAACATACTTGATGCTGTCACTAAACTAAGTGATTATAGCTGCAACAGAGATAAGTAGATTAATAAAATCAGAGAGATCCTTTAAACCTTTAAACTTTCTATTATGTTCAGGTACACGGCTAAGACAGTTTGACAAATGAATTCAGAGAAATTATTTAATTTACTACCCCTATGCAAGTCTAAGAGTTGCAGCTGTAACGGGTTGCCAATGTTTTCAGGGAGACTATTTAAATTTATACACGATCCAAAGTCTAAACACTGCAGCTGTGATAGGTTGCCAATGGTATCAGGGAGATTATATAAATTTAGATTACCAGACTATGCGAAGGAGCTCATCTACACACTGTATCCAATAACATCAATTTCTCTCAGCTTCGACTGAACGGAGGTAATTGGCAAAGGCTTGAAACATTGCGCAGACCAAGAGAATTAAATAATCTGCTCATTGGTCCTCAATTTCTTCACTTGAACAATCTGCTCATCGACGGCATCAGAGAAGACACACGAACCAAGCTTCCTCCACGTTTGAGATGGTTACGGTTGCAAAAACGTGAGAAGCCATTTTCCTTCAGTCTTGCGGATAACATTTGGGATTTGATAATAAAATCAGAGAGTTTATTTAAATCTATACACCCTACCATGTTCAAGTGAGTCGCTGTGACAGGTTGATGATAAAATCAAAGAGACTATTTAAAACTTCAAAACTTCCTATTATTTTCATGTGCTACAGTTATGACAGATTGCCAACGGATCAGAGAGCTTAATTAAATGTCGCTCCCTCTTATGTTCAAGTGTTGCAGCTGAAACAGGTTGCTAATGGAATGAAGAAGATAATTTAAACTGTGACGCTATTTTAGTTTCAAGAGCTGCAATTGTGATAGATTATCAGAAAGAATCAAGCGGATATTTAATCTCCACACCACTCTATTATCAAGTACCACGGTGGAACAAGTTGCCAAAGAATCAGAGGGACTACTTAACCAAGGGTTCCATACTTTCTTATATTCTACAGCTACAACGATAAAATACCAGTACCAAATTGGCCACAGATATACACTTCTAATTGAACTGAAAACATGTTAAGTGACATACCTCATAAGTTGCACCATAAGAGGGTCGAGCGATCTAGTTTTGATTTTTCCCTTCAAAAGCCTCTCATCTTTCAACGCTGTGCATGGTTATTCCAAAATCGACCTCTGTATTATCCAGCAGTGCTATCCGCCCCCCCAAGATGCCTCTTCAATTCTAATTTTATGAGTTTCAATGATTGATAACTCTACCTGGAAGATGATGAGACAAAGGAAGATAAAGCATATGCCATCTTTTTCCAGCTTCCCTTGCCTTTTACTCTTCCCAAAAAGATGCTTTATTATTATTTATTTATTTAGCAATAAACGATTCTTTTCTTTGCTTTAATCCTTTATTCAAACTTGAGTACAATTTTAATATTTAATCCTCTCTAATATTTTCTCACTTTTAAATTTATTAATTGAATTTAATCATTAAATGATAATTATCTTTGAACAACTAATAATTTATTAATTATTATCGAATATCATTAAAAGAATACTTTTTTTTTTTTACAAAACAATTTGTTTATTTATTTATTAATAACTCTTTACTTAATATTTTATAAAACTAATTTATTTAATTTTCATCTTAATTTCTAGTTTTATTTACTCAATGCTATTTTAATTAATTGAGTACACAATTCCATCAAATATTATGTTAACTGCATAAACTAATCACACACAAAACAACAATAACGCAAATTAAACACTTACAAAAATCCGGAAAGGTCACAACAGAGGGGCACTACAAAAGGACCCGTAGTGCAAAAAGCTAGTTTGGATGACTTTCCAAACTTGATGGAACTCTTATGAGGTTTAATTGTCAACACCTTTTCCCCTACTACAAAATTTATGGGTACCCACTTAGAATTTGCATAGCTTTTCTACCTATCATTGACTTCTGCTAGCCTTTGCTTAATAATTCCAACTTGCTCCTCCATTTCCAATAACATCTTTGGCCTAAGACTTATCATATTCTCTAGCTTATCCCAGCTTATAGGAGTTCGACATTTTCTACCATACAATGCTTTGAATGGATCCATCTTGATTGAAAAATGATAAGAATTTACGTATACAAACTCAACCAATGGCAAGTAATCCTCCCACTTGTATTGTTGATCCATGCAATACATCCTTAGTAGATCTTCAAGCACTTGGTTCACTCTTTCCATTTGTCCATCTGTTTTTGAATGATAAGTTGAACTTGTGTTTAACTTAGTCCCAAGTGAGGAGAACAAGGTTTTCCAAAACCTAGATGTCACATGAGCATCCCTATCCGAAATGATCTTCTCAAAAATCACATGCAATTTAAACACCTCTTGAATAAATTTTTGAGCTATGACAAGAGCTCCATCAGTTAAATTTCCCATAATAAAATTTGCCACCTTACTTAACTTATCTACCACCACTAGAATGGCATTGCATGTATTCCTTGACATAGGTAGACCTTGCAAAAAGTCCATGCTAATGACTTGCCACTTACTTTCAAGAATATCATGTGGATACAAAAGACTTGTAGGGTGATGATGTTCTACTTTTACTCTTTGGCATTCTAAGAAACTTGCAACAAATCTTGTAACATCCCCCTTCATACCCTTCCAGAAATATAATAGCTTCACATCTTCCAACATCTTTGTCACACCGGGATGTCCAGAGTATGGTGTATTGTGAAATTCTTTCCACACCAAGTTCCTTAGCTCGTCTGAGTTAGGTACATATAATCTCCCTTTAAACCTTAGTACTCTATTTGGTTCAAAGTGAAAACCGTTGTACCTTGCATCCTGTGGATTATTCATGATTGCTTGCTTAACTTGCTCATAGAATTTGTCACCCATGGATTCTTGCAACACTTGTCCCTTATAGTCAGTTTGAATTTCTACCATAGAGGTGATATGCCTTCTTCGACTTAGGGCACTGACAACTCGATTGTCTTCTCCTTTGATGTAGTTGATGTTGAATTCATAGTCTGATATCAACTCCAACCACCTCCTTTGTCATGCATTTAGATAATTAGGTTGGGTAAATAAATACTTCAAATTGTGGTGATCGACCTTCAATTCAAAAGGCTTTCCCATCAGATAGTGTCTCTACATATGTAATGCATGAACAACTGCTACCAACTCCAAATCATGCAAGGCATAATTTTGTTTGTAGGGATTCATCTTCCTAGATTCATAAGCTATGAATTGTCCTTCTTGCATCAAAACTCCTCCTAATCCTTCACCTAATGTGTCTGTTATGACAGTAAAGTTTCCTTCTAGATCAGGTACCTTCAATATTGGTGTGGTAGTCAATTTCTCCTTGAGTAGGTCAAATGTTGCTTGACACTTTTCTAACCACTCAAAATTCTTACCCTTCCTCTAAAATGAATTAATTAGAAAAGCTTTCAACAAACTTCCTATAGTAACTAGCCAAACCCATAAAACTTCTAACCTCTAGTACACTTTTGGGCACTGGCCACTCAAGCATCACCTTTATTTTAGCTAGATCAGTTGCAATCTCTTTTTCCAAAATTACATCACCCAAGTACTGTACTTCCTTCTAAAAGAATGTACACTTAGAGAGTTTTCCATATAACTTGTGCTCTCTTAACCTTGGAGAACTATATCTAAATGTTTACAATGCTCCTCTTCATTCTTGGAATAGATTAAGTTATCATCAAGGAATACTAATACAAACCTATCCAAACAGTCTCTAAATACATTGTTCATCAGGTTCATGAATGTTGCAGGTACATTCATAAGTCCAAAGGGTAGGACTATGAACTCGTAATGTTCGTATCTAGTCTTGAAAGCAGTTTTGAAACTGCCTTCCTCTTTGATCCTTGGTGATAATTGGATCACAAATCAATATTTGAAAACATTTCTGCTCCTCACATCTGATTGAAAATATCATCGGTATGTGGCAACAGTTACTTATTATTTATCATAGCTTTGTTAAGCATTCGATAATCTATACATAAGCGCAGTGTACCATCCTTCTTCTTCATGAAGATCACTGGCACTCCCCAAGGTGAAACACTGGGTCTTATCAATCCCTTGGACAACAACTCTTCCAATTGTGCCTTAAGCTCCATTAATTTTGTTGTAGTCATCCTATAGGGTACTTTGGATATGGGTTCTGAACCTGGTACTGGCTCAATGGAGAAATCAAATACTCTTTTGGGAGGCAGTCCAGGTAGTTCTTTTGGAAAGAAATCCACAAATTTTTATAAGATGGAATATTTCTCCATATCCATTTCTCCAAATTCCACCACTTCTCCTTCTTCAATCTCCTAAGAGTCTTTTGTTTCATGATACATGACATTATCTTGAGGAATGACTTGAATTCTTCTAGTTTATCCATTTTAATTGCAAAGAGTTGGTAAATTTTCTTTTCACCCTATGCATTTGCACCACCGAAATATGTCGTAGTTTCACTTCTCTAGGTGTTCCTTGAAAAGACAGTGGATTACCTAGATCGTTTAGACATTCTACGATTTTAGCACGACAATCCACTTTAGCTCTATGCTTCCATAGCCAATTCATACCTAAGATGACATCATAAGAACCTAAAGGGGTTACATACAATTTTACTTATGTCGAGAAACTTGGAAGTTCAACCCTTGCCTCAAATAAACATTGGTTCACCGTTGCTCTTGCCTGATTTGGATATTCTACAACCCAAAAATTTTCAATAAAATCAACCTTCCTAGAAATTTGATTAGCTACTCTAGGTGAAACAAAATTTCCTATGGATCTGGTATCAATAAGTATGTAAATAGATAAACCAAACCAAGTACTTGGAGTTTCCATCAGGTGATTTGGTATTCAGCTTGTCAATTGTCCATTGTTGCATGGATCCTTTGCTAAAACACAACCCATTGAGGAGGAAGTGAATTACCATGTGGTTGATAACTTGATGGTTTTTTGGGAAATTGATTAGAAAAATGATCCCCACCACATGTAAAGCATCATTTTACCGGTCCTCTCCTTTTTGCTAGCCTTTCAAAATTATGACCATTCCCTCCAGCTTTGTTATAGTTAGCACTGTTGAAATTGTTGAAGTTTCCCCGACTCGACTCATTCCAATTATTGTGGGGTCCTTTGTCCCCTTGCCTCTGAAATTCCTGCCCCTCATTAAACTTCTTTAGAGCTTGATTAAATTGAGGTCCTCCAAACTTCTTTCGATTACTCTCTCGGTAATTTGAGATGGCTTTGAGCTTCTAATCTTGCTTGATTGCCTTCTCATATACTAGGCCCATAGTGGTCGGACCATGTACATCCACCTCTCCACCTATTTGGCCATGTAGACCCATAATGAACTTCTTGATATGAAATCGCTCATCTTTTTGGTACATTGGTACATACCTCAAGAGACGATTGAACTTCTCCCAGTATTCATTCACTGACATATCTCCTTGCTTAAGATTTTGGAAATCAATGAGCTTTTCATCGAAAAAGAATTGGGGTAACCACCTCTTTCAAAAAATCTCAACAAACTCATTCCAGGTTAGTTTTAAGGAACTGATTCCAAGTTCCATTTTCTTATTCATCCACCAAGTAGAGGCTTCTCCTGCTAACTAGAAAGCTCCCCACATAGCTTTAGTGACTTATGAATAGTTCCTTATTTCAAAGTACTTCTCCATTTAAATTAACCAAGCCTCAACTTCTTCTCTACTGGTGATTCCTTCAAATTTAGGAGGGGTAATCTTTCTCATATATCTAGATAGCTCAATTTCCAAATGCTTTCTCTTGGTTCCCTCAAAATATGATTGAGTTCTATCACTTTCTTGATCCTTAGATTTAGTGTGGTTTCTAGAATCCTCCCTTTCTTCCTCATTGTTGGGAATTTCTTCATCTTCTTCATTGTGTGGGACTTCTCCTTCCTCTCTTTCTCTTCCCCTCACTTCTTGTTCAAGGTTTCCTATCCTTGCATTAGTTTCATCCATGATTGCTAGAAGATAGTCCAACTTAGCTTTGGCATTATCCATACCTTGTCCAACTTCTTGAATCCCTCCAAGATTAGTTCTTGTCCTAACCATTATCTTAAGTAAAGTTATACCTGGAGGCTCGTCTTTAATTAGATCCTATATTGGTTTACTAAATGCATAAGAAAACATTTCAAAAGAGCAAATAACCACATATAAAATTTCATTGTAGTTCTCATACACAAATTTTTGATAAAAACACAATCTTTCATTTATTCATTAGGATTTCAATATCCTTCCTTTTACATAGAATGACTATTTAAATATTCAAGAGGAGAGTATCCATTGTATTCAATCCCAGATACATAACTATGTGGAATGTAACCTTCTGATTTTTGCTCATCTCTATCCCAAAAAGGATAGTAACCCTTAGACTTATCTTCTGATATATAGTTTCGGGGTACGTATCCCTCAGATTCACTACTAGAGGCTATAACAATAACTTCAGCCATAGGTACTACTCAAGGGTTACTAAATATCAATGCTAGACTAATATTACATTCTAAGGGCATATCCCTAGAAAGTGATATTGAGTCAGAATTAGTCAGAGAAACTAATGGTAAGTTGTTGAAATTGGCTTCATCTCTCATCCTTTGTCTCTCTTGACTAATTTGTGATAGAGCATGTCTAATTGTCTCGGTATCACTTAGCCAAATGGTGTTTTCATAGTTGGTTCCCTCAATGGTATGAACAAGGGCTTCTTTTTTCTTATTGGCTCGTAGGTAGCGCTCATTTCTGATCACTAACTTTCTTGCAATTAACCTGATATGCACCATCCTAGGATAAGAATTTCCAAACATTAGACTCATAATGTTAGAAGGGGAAAACATAGCGAGCATATAGGTTCTATATTTGAACCTAGTATCTCTGATACCATGTGTAACATGCCCATTATTCTACATAGTAACTATCCTATGTTTTAACTTCAAGTAAATAGTTCAAGCTTCTATCCAATATGAGATATAATTTTTTTTCCTTTTTTATAAAAAGATAACATGCACATTTGAAATATACATCTTTCCAAACTTTCCCCATTGCATTATATCAAAATATTACAACTTTCCAATATATTGATTTCATAGTAAATAATTCATGAAAACATTTCTCTCTTACCATCTTTCCATAGACATGGATACAAAAATACAAACAAGGCTCCATTGACCTTACATGCAATAGATGTACAAATAGACTAGGTATCCTCCATCAAATCTTGGTCACCAAATGATGAGGAGAAGCATCACTCAAGCACTTTTCTATCGACCTTGGACTAACTACAGTCCCCCACACATCTACCAAATTGATATATGGCCCTACCCTTCAACAAAGATATTGGTTTGGTAACCTCATAATAACATTGACCTTTCCTAAGCTTGGTGGTGTGTCCTAAACGTTTCTAGATATGTCATACAATGGCTACAACCATACATATGATAATCCCTATCTAGTACATAAATTTGGATTGTGGTGAACTGATAGTGTAAATAGTGGCAACTTACACTACTTTGGCCAAACTATTCATCACCCAAAATTATGGAGTGGATGTCACATGCTCACCCACCTTCTTAGCTCGATTTGTATTTGACCATTCATAACCTATGCATAGGCTATCCCCTTACGCCATGGTGTAACCTTAACCCAAGGAATAACCTATTGCCTCTATGTTTATCCAAAACACATATACTAAGCAAATCATAGTAAATCTAAGACTCAACTAGGTTAAGCATTAGCTATATAAGCCTATATCCATAATATAGCATTTAATCCCACTATATCCACCCGTTCCTTAATATGGAATATGTACAAGCACTTCAAATAATATAGATCCTTATACTAAGTACATCAAGCATTCTTTCACTTTCACAAAAGAATAGAATAATATTTCCCTAATAAGCAATTGAACTAGTTTCCCAAACAAAACAAACAATGTCACACAATCTTTTCAAATACATAAAATAAAGTATGAAAGAGTAGAAATCAACATGCCTATTTATGCAATGCTCCAATTGATCAAATTGGTTTCCCAACAAAACCTTCCCAAACTAGTAAGAAACTCCCAAATAATTTTTTCTCACTTTACCAAAGTCTCCCTCTCAAAATCCTCTCACAAATCTCTCAAAAACTCTCACAACTCAGGAAATCAGAAAATAATAACTCAAAAAATCACAGCAAGAATGGAGATATGCGTCCCTATTGAGGTAGAGAGGACCTCTATTTATGCACAAAGGCCAATAACTAAAGGCTAGAAACAAGGTATCAAGAATGACACTTCTCAACTCAAAAAGTTCAACTCAACAAAATTAAGAAAAGGTAGCAGCTAAAATCATTGCTCAAAAAACACATAATCAGCCATACTGAATGAGTCATCCATTTAAATGGACAGCAAGAATGATAATAAAAAATGCAAGGTTTATGTCTTCTATAGGTTGACTCTATTTGGCCAGCTTTACTTTTGACCAATTCACATATTTCGTAATGCTTCGTAATCTGAAATTTGTATTGTAGTTTAGACTTCCATTTGGTTTTCACTACTCTCAAGTTGGCACCACATTAAGCAATTCACACCCTATTATCTTGGCTGTTGTTTGCTATTGACTTAGTCAAGCTTCATATGTTGGAGTATTTGTTTGCCTTTGTTTTACTGACTTAGTCTTTGCAGACCATTTTACACATTGGTTTAACATTGATATTATGCACTATTTGCAACGCTGTCCATATTTCACTTAACTCAACAATAAATACTTTAAGCATCTCTTAAGTCTATGCACTAGATGGATAATTCGGCACTATAGAAATCATTGTTATATATAATATATACTTATATACATACTTATACACACACACACACACAGAGATATATATATATATATATATAAATTACAAGTTTATAGAGTTGTATTATTCAATATATGAATATACAGATGTATTCTTATATTTCATAAATTAATGTGTAAATATACATATGTACACGTATGTTTATATATATATATGATACTAGTATGGACATTTCCATTACATCAATACATAAGCATATATTAATATATATATGTATGTATATACTCATATACTATATATATATATATATCATGTCTTCATATTTTAAACACATATTTACACAATCATATCAATCGACATATATACATGGAATGTATGTATATATATATATGTCACCCTATCCAATCGATATTCCCCTGCATATGGGTAATCCGTCCATGAGCATGTGTAGATACATCTATCTACGTATACTCATGTGCATATTTACTCATGTGTATGATTTTATCATTGACATGTACATATATACATATTTATACATTTTATGTATATATACCATCGATAAATTAGAAACTCATAAAGAAGAACTTGAATACATCATAGAGACTCAACACCATAAACCCCTAAATGAGAATGTTCACAAATAAAACCACAAGAAAAACTAAAGGTGACTTACTATTCCCAAACTATTATCTCGACTTGACCAATCTAGAAGTGTGTGTGTGTGTGTGTGTGAAAGCTCAGTTTAAGTCTTTATCAAAGGTTACCAAACCAAGTTCTTCTCATTGAGTGATACTTCCCCTCTCTTCAGGAGGATTGATTCAATTCTTGTATCCGCCTTAGTACATTGCAACAATAGTCAGTCGAAAACAATACATTCATTTACATCATATATTTCACAATCAGAATCATTTCATAACATCAAATTAAATCAACATTTATTCTTCATATTTTCAAAACACATAAAACATAAATACACCCTTTTAAAGCATTTTCACCCAACTAGGTAAAAGTAAATAAGTAGTAACACAATGGGGTGTAACATGAAGGACGTTATACTACTACATGCATCTAAGTATATTTGTTTTTATCAAAACAATATCTCAATGTGCTTCCTAGTATCATTGTCTATATATTTTTGCATTGTGTCAAAGTAAACCTAGGGAACTATAATTTCACATTTTTGTTTTCACAATATTGAGCTTTTTTGGAAAACAATTTTCTTTTTTGTAGACATCCTAGTGCTAGACAACTCATAATCAAGATCTTTATGTGGTAAAAAGAATTCATGCTTAAATCATAATTTAAGAATTGAACCTAAAAAGAACATTCAAAACCACTTGTGTTACTTGATTCTAACAAGAAAAGAAGGGAATTCATGCTCAATATTGCTTTTATCAAAATAATTTTTGAGATACCAAAACATTATTCTCCATCAAGTATTGAAACATTATACAAGGTTCTTTATCAAAATCATTTGGAATTTTTTAAAAATAATATTAGGTTGTCATTTGGAACAAGGATATCATATTCATTCAACATTAAACATCAACCATCCAATCAAATATCACAACATATCATATCAAATCAAACAAACTTAAACATTTGGACTTAAATCACTTAGTTTTGAAACCTTTATCACATCAACTAATTTAGCATCATACTTGAAAATGATATCTTTTCAAGGAGTTTAGGTTGAGTTAGCAAACATCATTGTGGGAAAACTAACTGGATTCATGAGTCTACTCCAAAAGTAGTGAATTCATAATCATCAAAAAACATACAAAAATCAAATAAACAATCAAAATCCTAAATGTAGTCTAAATCAAAAGTTTCATATCATTCACATCATCATTGATCCAAATCAAACCAAAAAATCATCATTGACAACAAAAATTTGAGGTCACAAATGTATTTCAAAATCATTTGTCTCAAATAAATCATAACCTTGAATGGTCCCAACTAGATTCTAATATAAAATATCTATGGAGTTTAATCCTAGGGAATTAAGGGATTCTAATGTCAGTGATCAACCATATGGAATGCCTCAAACAAGTGAGCTTCTTCCAACTAAAACACAACCTTCAACTACAGTACAACCTCCAACTACAACTAAATCTCAAGTGGAAACAATTTACATTGAAGAAGAACAAAAACCACGTGAAGTCACTCCCTAAGATATATGAGAATTACAACAAAGTCAAGATTTCCTTCATGCAATGGAAGTATTGATGAAACAAGACCCCACACATTACATGCTAAACTTGCATAATTAGGTGTCAAGCTTCCATCAAACTTTGATCTTAACACATTAAAGGAACAATCTTTTGAACAAATGACACAATCACAAGATCAACCTTTTGCCCAATATGCTTCAAGGAATCGCCCACAAGGGAATGAGTCCTTCATACGTAATGTGATTCAATAATCGCCAAAACCATCAACATTTATTCAAAGTTCACCAATAATGACTATACAAGGGGTTTCTCAAATGAATCATTCAAATCAACATGGTAATCCCTTACATAATACTCAAGTTAAAAACAATACTATGTAATGACCCAAGCTCTGGATCAATTGATTTTTGATTTATTCCTTATTGGATTCACAAAGGTTGTCATCCAATATTATCTTAAAGTTAACTGAGTTTCCAATTTATAAATGAAATGAACTCTGAATAATGAAGTCAAATACAAGTATTAATTTGATAATAGAAATTTGACAAATAAATATGATAGCTATTTCTTATTTATCAATTAAAATCATGTCTTTGAATATACAAGAGGCTTAGACCTCTATTATTTCGTTGTTTTTGACTTTGTCTTATATTCCTGTGATTTGCAAGTAGGTGTTATATCTGAATTTTCATTTACTATCCATTCATCCTGTGAACCTAGATCCAAAACCTACAATAGCACAAGAAACGAACAACAAATTAGATCGAATGCAAGCTAGAATGTAGATTCCTCAAGAAATTCATTTAAATTGCAAAAGAGAGAGAGGAATGAAATGAAGAACACAACAAAACTTAAAACATATCAAATCCTATTCTAAAGCAAAGAAAACCCTTAATCTCTTGAAGGAATTGGTGCCAATTTGATGTAAAAATTGGCCCTTTCCCAACTCCAATGATGCAATGGTGATTTGGTGATGAAAGTTGATCCACTTTGATGAAGAGTGATGAGTGCTCCAAGATAAAAATCTGCATAACCTAGCCATAAACTCAATGATATGGATTTAAGGCAAGGGTTACCTATTGTTTAACTTTAGTAGGAAAATTGAGATGTAAATCCAAGTGTTTAGAAACTCTAAGGATGTGAATCCCAAGGGCAAGCAATAACACATAAATTTGGTCAATTGTATTTGCCTCCTAAAGGGTTTGAAGTTTTGATGATGATGTTAAATTTTTGTTTTCAAATGTTTTCGAATAAGCAAAATGTTTTGTAACCAAGAACAAGCACAACCTTATGGAGATGAAAGACAATATTTGTTGAGTCCCCACTTGGACAAGTCCAACTACGCTTATCTTTAGTGAATGGTTAGATGCTTGACCCCACTGGCTCCCCTCCACGGTACTCACTTATACGGGGCAGCCAAGCATCAACACCCATGAAACTCCCATGGCATGCTTTCCATTTCTACTAAAGATCATAAAAGTGTGGGGCGGCTTTAGAACGACCGTTCTTGCACCAACAAATAGATAGGGATTTTGGCCTTTCTACAACAAGGGTTTTAATTCAGACTTTTCGTTTGTAGGAGTTGACCCAACGTGGCGAGAGACCATTTTTTCCCTTCTTGTCGGACCCAACTGCATGATACTCGCGTTTATCCCAATACCCACATTTATATCCCAGCTAGGAATAATCTCGGGTTCAGAGTGTTACCGGTTGAGTCATTCCCTAGGGTGAGTACTTTCTCCGCAAGGAAGGCCCTCTAAGATAAACAATAGCGAGTAAATGTATTCATAGTTCAATCAACCTTCGTTTAGAAACAAAGGGAGAACACATGCAATAGATTTACTCACACTCGCACAATTTGTTCAATTTTAAACCCAAATTGAAGTGTATATGGGTAATTACTTACGCAACTTAATGTCACCAAAAGCCTTTTGATTCTCAAGATCATCGTGAGGTGCGAGAGAAGCGCATATGTCTTTTGATGATATTACTTTGTGTACGTAATTACAAAATAATGCAAACACTTGTTCATTTTAAATCCACAAAGCAAAAGTGAATTCATTTTAAAGCACCAAAGTAAGTGTGACAATTCGCCTTGTTCAATTATTAAACCCAAAACAAACTCTAGTAAATTTGAGTCCTAATGTTCTTTTTAAGCCTTTGTAGCAAGAATTTAAAAGGTTCTTTTTAAAGTCCAAAATGAAATTAGTAAGTCCTAAGCATAAAAAGATGACAATTTTTTCTTTAAGAGGAATAATGAATCCTCCAAGAGTGTTAAACAAACACTAGAGTGTTTAAAAACACTTGTTTTTGTGAAATGACATCATCATGCTTCCTTTCCTTTTCATCTTTGATCGATCCAACTTTATACTCCCCTCCAGTGGTGCAATCCACGAAGGCGTCGTAGTTTGATTTCACCAGTGGTGCTATATAGCGTCGCTTACCAGTCAGTGTCGCTCTACAACTAGACCAATGAGCATGAAGGTGTTGCCCTTTTGGCCAATGGTGCAGTTCGTATTTTTGAAAGATTCTCGTGGGTCAAACAGGTTCAACGACAGTTTAGAATTCAAAATTATCGACGGGAAGTCAGAGGCGTCGCAGTTTGGAGTTGTCAGCGATTCTATATAGTGACACTGGAGAACCAGCGGTGCTAAACAACGACAATGAGCTTCCAGCAGTGGAGTTTTCTTGTAGACAAAGAAAAACACGAAAATTTTGACAAAAATATGCTTAGAAAACGAGATTAGCCCTCCTTCTAGCGCCAAAATGTGAACCTAGATCCCAAACCTGCAATAGCATAAGAAACAAACAACAAATTAGATCAAATGCAAGCTAGAATATAGATTCCTCAAGAAATTCATTTAAATTGCAAAAGAGAGAGAGGAATGAAATGAAGAACACAACAAAACTTAAAACATATCAAATCCTATTCTAAAGCAAAGTAAACTCTTAATCTCTTGAGGGAATTGGTGCCAATTTAATGTAAAAATTGGCCCTTTCCCAACTCCAATGATGCAATGGTGATTTGGTGATGAAAGTTGATCCACTTTGATGAAGAGTGATGAGTGCTCCAAGATAAAAATCTGCATAACCTAGCTATAAACTCAATGATATGGATAAATATTGCTAAAGATTTGAGCATAGTAAGTTTACTCAAATTGTGGATGCCAAATATAGTAGAGGAGCTCTCTATTTATAGAATGACAAGTTGAAAGAATGCCCAAAATAGAGCAATGTGGGACTAAATTTCATCCAATGGCAAAGTGTCACTTGTCCAAATGTGAATGGGCCAAGGGTGTGGAAGTTTTGATGAATGTGCCAATAAATGCCAATATTTGAATTTTGAAATTGTATTAATGGCAAGGTGGAGGGAGAGTCAAATGGAGTTATGGCCACTTGGTTCAATGCAAAAGGACTTGTAAAAGGGAATGAATTCTTTGTTGGAAGGACAAAGTCAACTTAGATTTGAATTTCAAATTTGAAGAACATTCTCCAAAGATGCCATGTTGAAGATAAATAGAGATTTAATAAATCAAATAACTCTATTTTCATGTGCAAGTGGCAAAAGATGGAGGATGGTACATGAGAAGAGATTAAATTAATCAAGGTTAATTAATTTAATGAAGGATTAGGTGATTTGACTAATTGATTTAGATTTGTGGGTTGAAATAAATCAAAAAGAGGTGAAAATGATTAAGACCTAGTTAAATATTTTGATTTATTTAACCAAAGGGGGTGATATTAGCTTAAATTAAACAAGGTTTAATTTATTTAATTTAATAGAGGAACTATAGAGATTTAATTAAATAAAATGAATTATTTAATTAAAACAGAGATTTAGGAATTAATTAAATAAAGTGGTTTATTTAATTAACGAGAGATAATGACTTAACAAGATAAAATTGATTTATTTTATTAAGAGATGAAATGTGATGAATTTAATCAAATAAAGGTTATTCGATTAAATGGTTAGAACGAGGGATGATTTAGGATGAAATGGTGTTAGTAGTCAGGATCAGATGCGCAATGTTAATCAATACATTTTACGTGTCTACATTTTTCCCCTCTTTGAAGCAATGCACTCATTGCGTTGGTTCAAAGAATAAACGGTCTCGATCAAATCCAAAAAAAAATCATTTTCAAAATTTTGCCCCACTGCTGCCCCGGTGAGAGAAAACGTACTAATATACTGCCCCCTCGAGAGATTGGATGAACATTTTGATTTTTGGGTGATATCGCGAAAAAAAGAGGACAAGGTTCCCAACAGGTCCAGAAAGGCTCCAGGAGACCAAAAATGTGCCTAAACGCAATAACACGATGTAAAATAGACCTCAATAGGTTCAAGAATTCAAAACCCTGGCTGGATAGCCAAACAGGGTCAAAAAACCCTAATTTTCAGGCTTAAAAAGGCTCTGAGGGGTCACTTTCAATTCATTTTCACACATAGCCTTTTAGCGATTATGCAATTTGAGCTTTGATATTCTGACGAGATGGCACAACGACAGCTTCCAATGCATATTTTTGATCGAGTTCGGACATACCAACAACCTCCCGACATTGGGGCACCAATAAGTGATCCTTACTTAAGCTTCGTTTTTCATTTTTCATGCTTATTTAATGCTTTTAAACTTAGCTTATCTGCAGCGGTGGTATATAGCACCGCTCAAAATTCAAACTGACCCGCCATCGTGGAATGCACTGCTGCAGTGGAGTTTGGAGTTTGAAAACAAACTTCAAACTCCAACGCATATGCTACCTCCAGCGGGGGCATTTCAAAGTCTAATGCAGCCATGGACTTTCGACTAAGATCTTTGCCAAACTACACCGCTTTTAGAAAAGTGCACCGCGGCGATGCATTTTAAGACTTTGGCAGTCCCAGCGTTGTAGTTTAAAATTCAAACTGCGATGCCTTCACAAATAGCGATGCTAGGCTAGATTTTTGGACGCTCGAAATAAAATTTCTCAAAATTTTTAACATGGTGACCTTTCCTGATGCAGGACGCGGCGAGGGAGCTCTATTCTTGGGAGCATAGATCACAAGAAATTTTTAGTTACCTGCGAGATATGAGCGATAGGGAGCAGGATTGGCTACGGGACATGGGACTATGGTACATTGCTTATGCAGCACCTGTGCAGACCCACCTTGGGATGATGTCAGCGCTTGCCGAGAGATGGCAAAGTGAGACCTCATCCTTCCACCTTCCTACTAGCGAGGCCACCGTCACCCTGGAGGACGTGTGGCAGATCCTTAGATTGTCGATTCATGGGTGGTGCGTTATTCACGACATGGATGCTAGACGGGACGCTTGTCACACAGTCCTTGCTACGGAGGATGTTATATATTGCGAGGGTCAGATAGAGTTAGAGCATCATAGGGCCCTGACTTCACCCTTCTGCCTGGTGGTTGCAGCGATCATTTCAGGTCTCGTTGCCCCAGATCGGTGAGGCCGGTATTTCAATCCTAGTTAGGGGCTCTGCTGGGAACAGATGGTGATGTGCGATAGGTCTGTTCGTTTTGCTTGGAGGCCTGTTCTTCTAGCCTCCCTCTACAGGGATTTGCACAAGTACGTCTACCTCGATGACAGAGCACTTGGAGCAGGTGTTACGCTTCTTCATGTGTGGGCGTGGGAGCACATCTCCGTTCTCCGGCCACAAGTCATTCTAGTGTCAATGGGGCCTGATGATCCCCTAGTGTGGTGCTATAGAGGTGGTGTGTCTTTTACACACATAGGCAAGCACGAGATTCCTCACTGGAGGAGGGTCCTGGACGATATGCAGGTTTTCACATGGTGCTCGTACCTTGGTCGCCCCAAATGGGCCGATGATGCACAACAGATATTCTTTGCCCACCAGGACAGCTTTATGCAGGGGCGGGAGCATACGATGGTCGAGAGATACCTACCAGGGTGCGTTCAGCGTCAGTTTGGTGAGCCACAGGACCGACCAGATGATGCCTACGTGGATATTTTTGCTCGCATGGTATCATAGGGTTCGTGGGGGAAATACATTCTTGCCTCTGAGGAAGTAGACAGCTTTAGACAGTTGGTGGCCTAGCCATGGGTATATGATTAGGGACCCGCAAATCTAGGCATGACACAGGCCTACAGAGATTGGTTTCGGCCACCCCTACAATTGACAGTTCCAGGAGCACCCTCCGCTCAACGGAGATCGAGGGGCAGAGGGGAGGACGAGGACGGAGAGAGGGTGAGTGGAAGGATCAGCCGGTTAGGGTTCCAGTTCAGCCAGTCCAAGCAAATGTTCACATGCAGGATCAGGCAGATGCACCACCACGAGTTGAGGGTGAGGATTAGCCTCATGTGTAGCCCCCACGAGCACAGCCAACAGGATAGCTAGATCCCTGAGATGCACTGATTGCACAGCTGTAGGCTCAGGTTCAGACTTTGATAGCAGAGAGTGATCAGGCCAGGGCCGAGAGAGACCAGACCATTTTGTAGAGGCAGGCCACAGAGCTACAAGCGGCTGCAGAGATGGGTCGGAGATAGCAGTTAGAGAGCATGGCGTCCTCCTCCTCTCAGAGTACAGTGCCTCTTCATTCTTATAGGGAGGCCATCTGGGAGGCAGACTATTATCAATTGCATTATCATCATGTTGTACCTAGAGCAGACTGGGCCCCAGATTACTCACAGCGGACCAGCCATAGACCGGTAGAGGGTCATGGTGACAGGGGCGAGGGAAGCAGACAGGAGGGGTAGACCTTATTTTGATCGAGATATTATTCTTTTGTGCCATATGGGCTCATTTTTTATAGCCCGTTGGGCCTTTTTGTACTTATTGACATACACATGTATAGTGATCTGATTATTTTGTACTCTGACAGTTATCCGATGATATATATATGAGATGATGATGTTGATATGATGTGATGTGTATCATTTATTTATTATGCATTTATGGATGGTTCTATTTCTATATGCTATGCAATAATGTTATGGTGTTATGCGATGTATGTATGGATGTATTTCTTTGTGATGATGTATGCATTATGTCATGGTTATGCGACTAATAGATCTATATTATGCTTCTAATAAATGACATGGATATGCAAATGGATTTATATGATATATGGATGGATGATATGTACGTTTTATATGATGATGTAATCTATATGATGATTTATGTATGTTGATGCAAATGTGATGATTTTAAGATGCTTAGAATAACCAATCTATATTATCCTAAACAACTTAAATGATAATGCAATGCATGTGAGATGGATGATGTGATATGCAAAATGGTATGGAGATGATTTATGGTGTATACGCAAAATGATATGTGAGTCATGATTATAAATTCTTTTATATTTATGGATGGATGTATGCTTTTAATGTAATGGATTTTATAATGCTTATGTTCCTATTTTAATTGTGTGTTGAATGCTTATAATGGTATGGAATGATTTATAAAATGAAATGCAAAAAATGATTGCGATGTGGTTATTTATGAGATTTTCTATATGATATGGATGAATGATGGACGATATGTATGTTTTTATGATTATGTTTGATGCAATGTGAATGCAATGATCATGCTCTATATGATATGCCTTGATGGTGTAAATGAGATGTTTTTTGAGAATAACAAATATATATTATCCTAAACATGTTAGA
Organism: Sequoia sempervirens; assembly: GCA_007258455.2. NCBI lineage: Eukaryota > Viridiplantae > Streptophyta > Pinopsida > Cupressales > Cupressaceae > Sequoia > Sequoia sempervirens. The sequence goes on from VDFB02345355.1 coordinate 30,266, forward strand.
AGATTGTGAGATGTATGTGATGCATTTATTATGATGTGATGTAATATATGAAGTGATATGTTAATGCAAAGTAGTATGATGATGCTTTATGTTATGCAAAATGAATAAGATGTTCATAATAAATGTTTTTATGAGATGGTCTATATGAATATGTATGCTTATAATGCGATGGATTATCTATAATGCACATGTACCTATTATGTTTGATTTATGCAATAGATGGTAATATGAAATGATTTATGCAAATGAATGTTATTCTATGGTTTATGCGATGAATGCCATGTGATGAAAAATAGATGTGCTTATTTATGAAAAATGCTTATAATAACATATTTATATGATGATGGAGATGCAATGCATATGTTTCCTATATGATATGTTATGCAATATGCTAATGATTTGTGGATGCAAGATTGATGATGATGATGATTAACTGTTATAGTACCTTGTTAGCATGAAGAGCAAGAAGGGATGAAAGAGAAGAAGACATTCCAACAAGACATAAGATGATGAATATGCAAATGATGATGACTACTTGCCATGGAGTTAGGATTTTCAAAGGGCCAATTTCCTTATGTTTGAAAACACACATGGTACGAACCGGATTGTTCAAAGGAATGAGTCTATAGAACCTTGTGATTTTTTTTCTTATTTTGATATGTTGCTTTTGATTGCACTTCCTAATGTATTTCTTGATGACTTTTCGAGTGTGACTCCTAAATTTTGAACTTTGGCTCAAGGACTTTCGTTTCGGGATTTTGACTTTCTTGGAAATCATGAGGAATTAACACATGTGAGAGCCAATTTTGTTTATCTTTTCTTACTCATTTTGTTTTACCACAAACACTTCTTTGATTAGATTTCCAAACTAGATGTCCAATGTCTCAATTCCTTCAAATCCCACAAAGTATGTTATGTGGAATTTTGATGAATTTAAGGCAAGGGTTACCTATTGTTTAACTTTAGTAGGCAAATCGAGATGTAAATCCAAGTGTTTAGAAACCTCTAAGGATGTGAATCTCAAGGGCAAGCAATAACACATGAATTTGGTCAATTGTATTTTCCTCCTAAAGGGTTTGAAGTTTTGATGATGATGTTAAATGTTTGTTTCCAAATTTTTTCGAATAAGCAAAACGTTTTGTAACCAAGAACAAGCACAACCTTATGGAGATGAAAGACAATATTTGTTGAGTCCCCACTTGGACAAGTCCAACTACGCTTATCTTTAGTGAATGGTTAGATGCTTGACCCCACTGGCTCCCCTCCATGATACTCACTTATATGGGGCAGCCAAGCATCAACACCCATGAAACTCCCATGGCATGCTTTCCATTTCTACTAAAGACTGTAAAAGTGTGGGGCGGCTTTAGAACGACCGTTCTTGCACCAACAAATAGATAGGGATTTTGGCCTTTCTACAAGGGTTTTAATTCATACTTTTCATTCGTAGGAGTTGACCCAATGTGGTGAGAGACCATTGTTGCCCTTCTTGTCAAAGCCAACCACGTGATACTGGCGTTTATTCCAATACCCACATTTATATCCCAGCTAGAAATACTCTCGGGTTCAGAGTGTTACCGGTTGAGTCATTCCCTAGGGTGAGTACTTTTTCCCCAAGGAAGACCCTCTAAGATAAACAATATCAAGTAAATGTATTCATAGTTCGATCAACCTTCGTTTAGAAAGAAAGGGAGAACACATGCAATAGATTTACTCACACTCGCACAATTTGTTCAATTTTAAACCCAAATTGAAGTGTGTATGGGAAATTACTTACGCAACTTAATGTCACCAAAAGCCTTTTGATTCTCAAGATCGTCGTGAGGTGCGAGAGAAGCGCATATGTCTTTTGATGATATTACTTTGTGTACGTAATTACAAAACAATGCAAACACTTGTTCATTTTAAATCCACAAAGCAAAAGTGAATTCATTTTAAAGCACCAAAGTAAGTGTGACAATTTGCCTTGTTCAATTATTAAACCCAAAACAAACTCTAGTAAATTTGAGTCCTAATGTTCCTTTTAAGCCTTTGTAGCAAGAATTTAAAAGGTTCTTTTTAAAACCCAAAATGAAATTAGTAAGTCCTAAGCATAAAAAGATGACAATTTTTTCTTTAAGAGGAATAATGAATCCTCCAAGAGTGTTAAACAAACACTAGAGTGTTTAAAAATACTTGTTTTTGTGAAATGACATCATCATGCTTCCTTTCCTTTTCGTCTTTGATCGATCCAAATTTATACTCCCCTCAAGTGGTACAATCCACGAAGGCGTCGTAGTTTGATTTCACCAGTGGTGCTATATAGCATCGCTTACCAGTCAGCGTCGCTCTACAACCAGACCAATGAGCATAAAGGCATTGCCCTTTTGGCCAATGGTGCAATTCGTATTTTTAAAAGATTCTCGTGGGTCAAACAGGTTCAGCGGCGCAGTTTAGAATTCAAAATTATGGGCAGGAATTCAGAGGCGTCCCAGTTTGGAGTTGTCAGCGGTTCTATATAGTGACGCTGGAGAACCAACGGTGCTAAACAGCGAAGCTGAGCTTCCAGCGGTAGAGTTTTCCTGTAGACAAAGAAAAACACAGAAATTTTGACAAAAAGATGATTAGAAAATGAGATTAGCCCTCCTTCTAGCGCCAAAATGTGAACCTAGATCCCAAACCTGCAATAGCACAAGAAACGAATAACAAATTAGATCAAATGCAAGCTAGAATATAGATTCCTCAAGAAATTCATTTAAATTGCAAAAGAGAGAGAGGAATGAAATGAAGAACACAACAAAACTTAAAACATATCAAATCCTATTCTAAAGCAAAGCAAACTCTTAATCTCTTGAGGGAATTGGTGCCAATTTGATGTAAAAATTGGCCCTTTTCCAACTCCAATGATGCAATGGTGATTTGGTGATGAAAGTTGATCCACTTTGATGAAGAGTGATGAGTGCTCCAAGATAAAAATCTGCATAACCTAGCTATAAACTCAATGATATGGATTGTAAGTGTGGAAAATGTAAACTAAATACAATTAAATACACCTCTTAATGAAACATTGTATCAAGATTAATCAACAATTAAACTAATTTAAAACAGAGAAAATCCTGAAAGCGTCCCATTGTCTCCTATCTCCAAAAATTTATCAAATTACAGAAGCTCTCAGATTTGTAAGCACCGTAACTATTTAAAATGCCTATCTAGAGAATGGAATGGATGCTAAATGCAATGATGTGATGACTGCTAATTATTTCTAAATGATATGAAGCTACTGTAAATGAAGCCTGATGGATGAAAGCTACAGTAAAAAGAAACTATGATGTTGTCGTGTTATGAAATCTACTGATGCCATGATACTATGATGATACTAAAATGCTAATGCTAAATGATTGCTTGGTTGCTTGAGTACTAATTCCTGCAGAGTAAGTTTGCATAAAGGATGATAATTCTTGAATCATTTTGATGCTTCAGAAGGCTGTATATATAGATTCCCGGCAACACATTTGCACAGGGGTAACACAACAGAGGCTGAAATTAAATCTAAAGATTTGAATGGTATGAGATGAGAAGGTGGAGTTGATCATGGAGGATTGTTCCTCCCCATGAAAACACCAGGCAAGACGAGAGGAAAGATTTGAGGCAGAAGATTGAGAGGATTTCCTGCAGGTTTGTCCCCGAGGCTTTTCCCGTGAATGATAGTTGCATTAATTAGATTTTGAAAAATCTAATTTTATTGGTGAGTGAATAGAGGGATTTGATTTATGCATTTATTTAAATATTTTTGGTTTATTTAAATTCAGCAAAAGAGGAATAAATAATTTAATAAAATAAACTATAGAAGTTTGTTTATTAAATAAAATAGAAGAGAAGTATGATGAAATAATTAAATAATGCCAACTATTGAAGTTGTATATTTAATTTAAGATAGAATTTAATGGATAAAGTATAAAAGAAATAATAATGATAATAATTAAATAAAACAAAGTATTTAATTTTGTTTATTTAATTAAGAGGAAAATATGATAAGATAGAAGAACTAATAGTGAACTTCATATAAATAAATATTTCTATTTATTTACTAAGTAGATGAATTTAAGATTAATTAATCAAATAAGTCGTATTTAATTAATTAGATTCTCCAGACCATTTTTAGGTGTCTACATTTTGCCCCTCTTTGAAGTGATGTGTTTACGCATTGCTTTCAAAGAAAATTTTGTGTGCTGCTCCTAGTATCAACAAGAAAAAAATTTCAGAATGCCCCAGACATGATTTTCAGGTGATTGATGGATATGTGCCCCCTCGGGAGATAAATTAATGAATTTTTTTATTTTTTTTTTTTGGAATTTTTCATTTTTTTATGATTTTCTGATGATTTAATATAGATTCGATGAAGATTTGATGAAAAAATAATTTCTCCTGATAATTGATGTAGAAAGTTGTCCTGAATAAGTTTCAATTAATCTCCCCTCAAAAAAATTAAATCAATGTCATAAAAATCCCTTTTTGAAATAACCTATAAAAGGTTAAAAAGGTCCTTTTCAAAATCATTTGTAGATTGTGACTTTTGAAAGTTTGAGAGAGAGATTTTGTGCTACGTGGAGCAAGATGTCGATTCCCTTTCACACTCACCGTTTTGAGCATGTTTGACGACATCAGCGGCCGGCCGCATTCGAACCTCCGGTATGTCCATAATTTTTTCTTGGTTTTCGTGCATTTTTCATTTTTTAGTGTATTTTCAATTTTTTACAAAAGAAACTTGTTTTAGCGCTTCAACATTCCGTTGTAGCGCATTTTGACTCCATTGTAGCGCTTCTAGGATCTGTGTTAGCGCTTTTGATCTTTTAGTGCTTTAAGAGTCTATTTTAGCGTGTCTATAGTGTAGGTTGGCGCTTTTCAAATTTTAGCGCTTAGGATAGACGTTGTAGCGCTTCTTTGAAGTAGATTAGCGCGTCAAGAGTTTTAGCGCTTAGGATAGATTGTGTAGCGCTTTTAAGGTCTGTTTTAGTGCATTTCAAGTTTTAGCGCTTTTACGAAAAACATTAGCGCTTTGACCCGATAAAATGGCGCTTTTGATAAATTGGTGCTTTGTTTAAATGTAATAGCGCTTTTATCTGATGAAATGGCGCATTTCTTTGTTTTAGCGTTTATAATGTCCTTGTAAGCGCATTTATATCAAAGTGTCTGTGAATTTTATTTTTTTTCTTGATGTTCTTGATTTCTGATCGTATCAGTTGTTGGTGTGATATGAATGATTTGTCTAATCAAATACATGATTTTTCGATCTCATGATAGGTGAGGTTTGATGTTTTGTTTTGATCATAATTACCCTCATGATAGGTGAGGAATAATTAGAATTGACTTACCTCATGATAAGCGAGGTTGATTTTGATGTGTTGATGATGACTTCATGATAGGTGAGGTTGATTTGATGCATTGATGATGACCTTATGATAGGTGAGGTTGATTGGATGTGTGCTCATGAGATTTGATTAGAATTCTCACCAAGAGCTGACTTGATTTGATATGGTATCTTGATGTTATTTGATGATTTGACATGAATTTATTGACCTTGATTTTTGTTGTGATAATAGGAGCGATTAGGGAACCTCCAGATTCAAGAGCGTTTCCCTTGGACATTTGATCTCATTCCTAGGCTGGCACAGCCTGAGACGGACATCATCACACGTTGTGGATTGTCTCCTCTTCTTTACATGCCCCATATTAGGATTAATCGGGGTTTGTTGACAGCTCTAGCTGAGAGGTGGCATAGTGAGCACAACACCTTTCACCTTCCTACTGGAGAGATGACAGTCACCCCAAAGGATGTTTGGCGGATCCTTCAGCTTCCGATTGTTGGAGATGTTTTCGTATATGATTCGAGAGAGCAGGGTGGGACCGATGCTCTTCGTAGAGTGTTTCAGGATGATCGTATTGCAGGAGAGTGGATTCCATGGTGTGACATGGTTGATGCATATGCCACTTTGCCGACAGTACTTGTTGGTTTCATTGGCAGATTCCTTAGTCCTGATCGTAGGTCTAAGGGATTTTCAGTTGGTTGGGGCCGAGTTCTGGAGAGCATGGTTGTTCATGGCACCCGATTTGCTTGGGGCATGTGTTTGCTTGCCCAGTTATATCATAATTTACATTTAGTTGTGTATCTCAGTGTCGTAGTTTATCGGTCGGCGTTACTTTACTTCAAGTATGGGCGTGGGAGCACATGTTGTCACACGTCCAGTTCCAGTTGGACAGAGGCCACCTAGGAGACCTTATGTATTATGATATTCTGGCAGGTTTACCCAGTCTAAACTGGGTAAGTTAGAGTATTGGAGGAGAGTGATTGATGATATAGAGTCTGTGACATGGAATCCCTACCTAGATTGTGATCATTGAGATGATGATGATGTTCAACTACCATTTCTTTGTCAGTCGATGATCCCGATTGGTCGTGCTTGTCAGGTTTTAGAGAGATTCTTGATCAGACGTGTCTACAGATAGTATGGGATGGTACATGGTATGCCCCAGGGTGTCGCTCACTATGTGTGTCAGTAGTCGGATATAGTAGATTGGGGGCCTTGTTTGTCATATGTTGTAGCAGTTTAGCAGTTTCAGGCTTTATAGCCCTTTATGTGGGACATTTAGCCAGATATTGTCGAGGCTCCTCTTACAGCAGATTATGCGGAGTATTATGCTTTGCATCCATTTCCACGCCTGACTATTCCAGATGAACCTGCCCCATTACGTGCTGAGGAGGATGTTTCTATCGCTCATGGTCATAGATGGAGGAGAGAGCATGTTGGAGGAGTTGAGGCAGAGGATGTTGATGTGGTTGGTGACGCAGCGGTCAAGCCTGAGGTTGATGTTGGGGTAGAGAAGGATGTTGGTGGTGAGGAGGATGTTGGTGGCGAGAGTAGTGGAGATGAGAGCAACAGAGATGAGAGATTTGATAGTGGAGAGGTTGTAGTTGGTTCAGGTCCTACCTTAGATTTGCCTGGTGAGACTATGCCTCGTAAGAGGCAGGCTGTGGGAGATGTTTCAATGCAGCTGTGGATGGCAGATCTTCAGGTGCAGTTAAAGACTGTTCAGGAGCAGCTTCTTCAGACACAGGGTTTATTAGAGGAGACACAGGCTCAAATGCAAGTACAGGCTGAGTTGCATACAAAGACTCTTTCAGCTATGCAGGCTCAGTTAGTCACAACACAGTCGTAGATTGTAGCATTGATAGCCGAGAGGGATGTGGCGAGACAGACAGTCGAGACAGCTCAGGCTCAGGTTACCTTATTGACAGCCGAGAGAGATGCGGCCAGGCAGACAGCCGGGATAGCTCAGGCTCATCTTACTTCATTGACAGCAGAGAGAGATGTGGTCAAGTTTACAGCAGAGGGTGCTCAGGCTTCGGTTGATAGATTACAGATACTAGCAGATGGTACCTCCTTGACAGATTACATGCGAGAGGTTGCTCGCATTGGTGAGGAGATTGAGTTTTATAGAGTGAGGTATTATGATGCAGTGCCCTCTGAGTAGAGAGTGAGCTATGTGAGGTCTCATTCTGGTAGGTCACGATCCAGGACTGTCAGTGCAGGTGTTACTCAGTCGTTACCCAGAGATCCTAGGGATCCCGGCTCCTCTGGTGGTAGGGGTCCTGATCCTGCTATGCCTACACCATCTAGAGCTAGCAGCACATGATTGTGTCTGTGATGTACTTTGATTATCTTGATGTACAACCATTATTGATGTTCTATCTCTCTTCATTTTAGACATCATTGTATACTTGACATTGTGATTTTGATATATATGAGATGCAATAGATTCTACGGTCTATTATGTGTTTTATTTGATTTTCCAATGGATACATTTTGTTTTGATGTTTATATGCTATGTGATGGTTTTATTGTCATGATGTTATGCTTTGATATGATGTTGTTCTATCTATGATGCAACTAATGGTAATGTATGGATGCATCGTATATGGATACATGATTTATGATGTACATGGATCTATGATGTATATGGATTTATGATTATGGATTGATGTGTGTAGATGATATACTATATGTGATGTAAGTGTTACTTATTGGATGAAAATGTGGAATGATACATGTAATAAATTGATGGAATTTATTATCAAATGGATGGATTATATGTGAATATGTGATACAACAAAAGGATGAATGTGATGATTGTGATGTATTTTAAGTATAGTTGAATGATATAGATATATGTATGTTGAAATGATTGAATGATGAAATGATTATTCAAATGTTTTGAATATATGCAAATGATTATGATGATGCAACCTATATGATTATGATGTTGGGTTTTTTTGTAATTGTCAAGTATACTCAGTTTTGTATGAAAAAAAAAAAGATAATTTATTTAAGGAATGATTCACCAGTTTATTTTGTAACAAATACTCTGCAGATATATCACTATTATGGATACAGTCTACTTTTATTATGCAAATCTATATGTTGGTATAGGCATTTTAACAATACTTATGTGCTTTTGTATCATCATTGAGCTTTAAAATGTTGAAACTGAGTACAAGCATCAATGGTATAATATAAACTGATGATGACCTAAGTACTACTTTCATGATTTTTGATATTGCAAGCTAACACAAGCATCGAGGTATAATTAAACCGAGATGACCTGAGCATTTCTTGCGTAAAACAAACAAGAATAAACCACTTTCCTATGTGAATTGGAATGTCATCCATGATACTTTTGTAGAGCATTTCCCGCGACGATTCACACAGTAATTATGATTAATTCACAGACAATAGACAAAGAAAAATACCATTTCTTCTTCCTAGCTTCTCTAGTTCAATACATCATTGAGTTGCTCCAAAGAAATGATAACATTGATCAAAAGTACAACATATCTTCCATTTGCTTATAGTATTCAATCATTTATTCAGATTAGATCATCCATCCTGATTCTGTGATGTTTTTTGTGTTTTTCAAGATTTTGGATAAAACTAACCTAAAGACCTATCCTAAGGGCCTCGGGGGCTAATCAAAGATTAGCCTTGCCTACATTATAGATGCAGAGACCACGTAGTTCGACTGACACAGACACATGTTTTTGACTTTTTGAGACTGACTTTTATACCTATTTTTTTGGATTTTCTATTGTAAACTCGATGTTTGATGTGTTTTTGATGATGATTGATATTCCATGTTGGGTTGTGTTTTGATCACTTTCTGTTGTTTTTGTCCATTTTGTGAATTTCAAGATTTATGTTGCCCCCAATGATTTTCAGATGTTTCCCCCAAGCCAGGGTGAGATATGACCATGTGATAGGAAATGATAATGGATGTAAAAAATTAATGACAGAGGAATCAAATGACCATGACATGTGTCCAAATAGATGGGAGAGCTGGTTTTAAATCACAAATAGCGCCTGTTTCCAGGTTTTCACTATATGTTTTTATTGCACCTTTTCTTTTTTTCTTTTTCTTTTTTTTGTATTTTTCTGTATTTTTCAGTCACCAGGATGCCTATTTTCCAGGTTTTCATCAAGATAACCATTTCCAGAAACTAATTCATGCACTAAGTGATTCAGGTATAGAATTTTTTGAGATGGATGTTGATAGGTTCATCAAACAGATCCCCTTCGGGTGTAGACAATTGATATGCTCCTGATCCATACACTGATATGATAACAAAGGGACCTAACCAATTAGGTTCAAATTTCCCTTTCTTTTCTCTATCTTGTTGATTTTTAGGGTTTTCCTTTAGGACCAAGTCACCAACTTGAAAAATTCTAGGTTTTACCCTATGATTGTAACTCCTTGACATTCTTTTTTGGTAGGATTTCAAATGATTTATTGCTTGTTGACAGTGTTCATCTAGTAATTCCAGCTTCTGTAGCCTTGAAACTCTGTAATCTTCATCTGCTATGAAACCTTTTAGTGATACACAGAGTGATGGTATTTCTATCTCAATTGGTAGAATAGCCTCTGATCCATACACCAAGGCGTATGGTGTAGCTCATGTTGATGTTCTGATGTTGGTTTTGTAGGCCCATAATGCAGGATTTAACAGAACATGCAAATCACATCCACCATCGTCTACCGTCTTCTTTAGTATTTTCAGGATTGTCTTGTTTGAGGCTTCTGCTTGTTCATTTCCCTGTGGATAGTATGGTGTTGAAAAACGATGTTGAATATGGAATTGTTCACATAATTCATGGACGTCCTAATTTTTAAAAGGCCTTCCATTGTCTGAAATAATGGATTGAGGTACCCCATATCGACAGATGAGATAGTTGAGTATAAAATATGAAATATGTTTTCCAGTGACAGTTGTCAAAGGAACTGCTTCTATCCATTTTGTAAAATACTTTGTTGTTGTGATGATGAACTTGTGGCCATTTGACGAAGAAGGATGTATTTTCCCCACCAGGTCCAGTCCCCATTGACAAAAGGGCCATGTGGATGTGAATGGTTGTAATTCTTGTGCCGGCGCATGAATTAGATTACCATGAATCTGACATTTTTGACATCTTTTAACATATTGATATGCTTCCTTCTCCATATTCAGCTAGTAATACCCTAAATTGAGGAGTTTCTTAGCTAGGGTTAGCCCACTTGAATGAGTCCCACAAATACCTTCATGTACCTCTCGTAAGGATGTTTCAAATTCGTGATGCTCCAGACACCAGAGAAGAGTACCATCTAAACCTCGACGGTAAAGGATGTCAGCGATTAATGTATGTCGTGTTGATTGACAGATAAAGTTATGTTTTTGGTTTCTAGAGAGGTCAAGAGGAAGAATGTTGTCTTTGAGGTAAGTATAGATCTCTCCATATTGTGAGGGTTGAATGTTGGGTATGTGGCATATGGTCTGTGAATCAGGGTTATCGTATGCAGGACTAGATACTTGTTCAACCATAAACTCATATCAACCTTTCTTTTCTGATAATTGCAAAAGGGATGCAATTGTTGCCATGGCATCTATAGCTTTGTTTTCTGCCTGTGGTATTTGCTCGAACTTGATATCCATGAAGTATTTCTTTAGATCATCTATCATTTGCTTATAAGGCATGAGCTTCTCATCTTTTGTTTGATACTCGTTATTTACTTGATAAATGACAAGCTGTGAGTCCCCATACACTTGTATTTCTGTGATTTTCCATTCAATAGCTATTTTGATGCCGATAATCAATGCTTCATATTCAGCTATATTGTTTGTGCATGGAAACATGAACCTATAAGATCTAGGAATAGTGTGTCCTTGAGGTGTGACAAATAGAATTCCTACCCCCGCTCCTCTCTGTGTCTATGATCCGTCAAAGTACAGTCTCCATTGTTGAGTTGTAATATTCATGATGTCAACATTTGGAAATTCAATGTGCATTGGATGATGATGCTATAATGGAGCTTTAGCTAGTTGATCTGCTATTACCTGTCCTTTGATGGCTCTCCTATCAACATATTGGATATCAAACTCACTCAATATCATGACCCATTTTGTAAGTCTTCCTATTAGTGCAGCTTTACTGAGTAAGTATTTTAATGGGTCTATTTTTGCTATGAGCCTGACTGTATGAGTCAACATGTAGTGTCACAATTGCTGAGTTGCAAATACTACTGCTAAACAAAAAATTTCTATGAATGTATAGTTTATTTCATATCCGTTGAGAGTCCTGCTAATGTAGTAAACTGCTTGTTCTTTTCCTTCAGAATCCTCTTGTGCTAATAGAGCTCCTAAAGATATTTCAGTTGTTGCAATATATAGTAATAGTGGTCTTTCTGCTATGGGTGGCATGAGTATCAGAGGTGTCACCAAATATTGCTTTATCTGTCAAAAGTTGTTTCACAGTTATGATCCCATTTGAATGAAACATTTTTATGAAGTAGATGATTAAATGGGTGACTCTTATCTGCTAGCTGTGAGATAAATCTCCTGATGGATTGTAACCTTCCTTGTAGGGACCTTAATTGATTGATGTTTTTAGGCGGTGGCATCTCCATGATTGCCTTAACCTTAACTAGATCCACTTCAATAACTTTTTATGAAACTATGTAACCAAGAAGTTTTGTTGAAGTCACCCCAAAGATACACTTCTTTGGGTTCAATCTTACATTGAATTTTTCCAGTCTAGTGAAGATCTTATCAAGTATTTCCAGATGTCCTTCCCTAGTGTGTGATTTTGCTAAGATGCCATCCACATAATCTTCCATGAAAGTATGCATCATATCATGAAAAATTGTGGTCATTGCTCACTGATATGTTGCACCTGCATTTTTCAATCCAAAAGGCATGACATTCCAGCAGAATGTTCCCTAAGGGCAAGTGAATGTCATCTTTTCTTGATCTTCAGGTGCTATTTTAATTTGATTGTATCTTGAGAATCCATCCATTATAGATAAAATGGCATGTCCTACTGTTAGATCAACAATTATGTCAATGCTGCCCAAAGGAAAATCATCCTTTGGGAATGCCTTGTTTAAATCTCTAAAATCTGTGCATATTCTAATGCTATGATCAGGTTTGGATACTGGCACAATGTTTGAGATCCATTCTGCATAATCTATGGATCTAATAAATCTTGCATCTAATAATTTTTTTAGTTCAGCTTTAACCAAAAGGGCGATGTGGGGGTGCATCTTTATCAATTTTTGTTTGGCTGGTTTGATTCCCTTTGGTAGTGATAAATGATGCATTAGAAGTTGTGGATCCAATCCTGGCATGTCATAATAAGACCATGCAAAATTTATTTGTTGTTGCTCAAAGAATCTAGTGAATGTCGGCTTTTCCTATTTTGTCATGGATGCTACTAGATGTAAGATCTTTGCTTCTTCAGATGTTCCCAGATTTATAGACTGTGTTGGCTCTACCAATACTGATGATCTGTCATGGTAGTTTTCTGGGAGAGTGTTAAATCTTTCATCCTTCAGTGCCTCAAAAAGGTTTTCGCTGTTGGATACGTTCTTTATTTTTCTCTTTTCAAAATCTAATGCTACCTCAGAGAGGTTTTCATCATTAGATTTATTTTTCCTGTTATCATTTTTTCAACTGAAAGATTTGGCACCCTCTTGATGTAAAGTATCAATATGAGTGTTATGGATAGTACTTGTATCAGTTTTTTCACAGCATAGATAATTTATGATGGCGTCATCGTTTGAAAAGACTAGTATAAGACTAGGTTCAATGGTTTCTTAGTCAATAAGTTCGGGGTGCATTAATGGTAACAAGTCATCAGATTGAACAAGGTCAACTGTTGTAAGTGTCATGATAGCTAGGTGGTCATAGTTATTGGTAGGATGTTCAAGGTCTATGACGGTACTCACCTCCAAGTTTTCTGACTCACTCAATGTCTGATCATCCTCGCTTGAGTCATCAATATTTGTTGATCCCATAACAAATGTTCTAATTCCTGAACCTTGTCCCTCCTCTTGTAAGGGTGTATATGTTTGGATAATATCAATCTCTTTATTAGTATATGATGTAGCAGATAGATGATCCCATTCATATTCATTTGATTCTGTGTCAGAGCCATCTCTCATTTGTAGTATCCTTTCCACTACTTTTTGGGTTTCTTCTTCTTTTTGCTCAGTTATGTAGCCTAATCTCATTTTGTCTTTAGGCTGTAATGTGAGAGGCTAAATGGGTTCAATAATACCATCCTTTCTCTTTCCAATTGGTCCTTGACCTTTGTAACCCATTTTCTCTAAAATGGCCTTCCCTTTTCCATACTGATCTGTTTTGATGCTAACGTTTGCTGATGTTGATGCTTCCTCATCTTTGTATAGCCAACTGAGAATGGTTGTCTTCGAACTCCTCTTCGAGTGTACCCACTTTTATGAACCTTTCATTTAGAGCTGTGATGGGTTGTGATGATCTTGGAGACTTTAATATGGGATGTCCATATGTTTTTGGTGATGGGAGTAACTATGATAGGCACTTGGAGACTTTAATATGGGATGTCCATATGTTTTTGGTGATGGGAGTAACTATGATAGGCACAAAGATTGCTCAAGAGAATATTCTCCAACATCCTCTTCCTTTATCTGAACCTTTTCTGAAAGTTGTTGTGATAATTCATTTATAGGACCTTTGGATTTTGATGTGTCTGTGACAGTTATTTCTTTCTCTAGATTCTTTTTCTCAACCCATTTAGATATAAAATTGGGTTGGCTATCCATAGTAGATGAATTAGAAGTATTGACTTCTCGGTTATGAGGTATCAGAGTGTCTTGAGTTGCTTTCAACATGCTGCAAATCTGTGGATTGTTGTTGTCAGCTGATATGGTGACTTCCTATCCATTTACTGGAAATTTTAGACATTGATGGTATGTTGAAGGTACCGCTTGCATGTCATGGATCCATGGACGACCCAATAGTATGTTGTATGTTAGATCTTTGTCTAACACTTGACAAACAATGTTTTTGACAATCGGCCCTACCTGGATTGGAAGTATGATAAGTCCTCTGGAAGACCTTTCCTCTTCATCATATGCCTTTATCATTATTTTTCTCTTGGTGTCAATGGCATTGTCAGAATAGCCTAGTGCATGAATTAGTTTCAAGGTACAAATATTTAGACCAGCTCCTCCATCTATCAGAACACGCTTAACATGGTGTTTATGGATGAGAACTTCGATATGCAAGGTTGCATTGTGTGGGTGATGTATAGATACATCATCTTGTTCAGAGAATGATAGACAATGAGGTGTGGTGAGATGTCCCACCATGGCTTGGAATTGACAAACATCCAAATTATTAGGGACCGTTGTAGCGATGAGAGCTTGTTCTAAAACTTCCTTATGTGATGGTGAAATTTTGAGAAGTTCTAAAATGGATATTTGTGCGGATATCTTTTGTAATTGGTCAATGATATTGTATTGATGTGATGGGGGAGCATTGTTTTTGGAGGAAATTCCTTTCAGTATTACCCTGGATTGTCCCCTTGTCGTTATATTGACTTGTGGATGATCTTGTGTTTCCCTTATTTTTAAAACATTGATTTGATTATCAAATGTTCCTGCATTTGTCCTCATATTCAGGGATTCAATGTTATTGCTATTTGTGTTATCCTTTTGGGTGTCAATGTCATTTTTCTCTACCTTGGAAAGGCAAAGAATGGTGGTGTCATAGACATAGTTTATACTTTTTCCCTTACCACTAGAAGAAGAAGACTCTCCTTTTTCATTGTTGGGTAATGGATTGATAAATGCACTGTGATCATTGTTTGTCTAAGGCCCTTCAACAAACACCTTCTTGTCTTCGATCAAGTCTTGTATTAGGTGTTTTAGTTGCATACAGTCATTTGTCTTATATCCTCTATTGTTATGGAAATTACAATAATCTGCATCATTCCACCATGATGGTTGTACCTTTGGCTCCCAGTTCCCAGCTTCTGGTAAAGTAATAAGTTTGTTCGCAATGAGTTCTTTCATTGTTGATTCTAATGTTTGTCCTAATGGGGTGAATTTTCGTCGATTTGATTGCCCTTAATATGACGGTCGTGATTCTTCATTGTTGGTGTTGTTGTTTTGGATAGTTCCCTAATTGTTGTTTTGGTTTTCATTTTGGTTTGGTTTGGCAGTTGCTGTTGTCAAATTGAATACTGGTTTTACATTGTCAGTTGTAGGTTCATTATTTCTAGTATTTCTATTTTTCTGCCAAAATTTTGGCTTGTCGTTGTTTCCATAGTGATTTGCATTGTTGGATGTTTCACTATAGTGCTTGATCACTCCTCGTTTGACTAGGGCTTCTTCGATTTTGAGCCCATTCTCAATTAATTTTTTGAATGTTGATGGACATTGTAATTCAAGTCGATAACTCATTTGATCATTTAAGTTGTCTATAAATAATTCAATCTTCTCCTCTTCAGGTATAGATCGAGGATACCTAGCGAACAACTTTCTCCATCGTTGTAAGAATGATAAAAATGTCTCACCATTTTTCTGTTTTAGATTATAGAGATCCTTTATGGTTACGTCATGTGTCATGTTGAAAGAGAATTGAGAGATGAATTTGTTAACCAATTCTTCAAAGGATCTGATCCCTGGTTGTAATTCTGAGAACCATTCCATGCAATGGGCTCCCAAACTCCTAGGAAATAACCTCTTGAGGTATGTATCTTCTTGTGCAAATTTGAGGCTCATTGTTCTAAATTCTCGTACATGGTCAATTAGGTCTGATTTTCCATTGTATTTGTTGTACTTAGGAAACTCACAATGTCTTGGGAAGGGTATCATATCCACGCATGGATGAAAAGGGTAAGGACAAATGTCCTTTAATAAATATGTTTTTGTGGTTCCTGTTTGCATGTTTTGAATCTGTTGCTGTAGAATTTTCATTTGAGTTGTTAAAGCTACTACTTGATTTGTATCTTGGGTGTGGTTTGGTTCTGTCTCATTAGTTATAGGTGTTTCCTTCAATCGATTGATGTCAAAATCTTTCAGAAGTTTGGCACCTAACTTTGCTAACATTAAGGGGTATTTCTCCATGTCTTGTTCTAAGACCTTTTCCATAAATTTATGAAAATTTGGGTCTTGTTGTGCGTGTTGTATATCCTCTTGTGTTATTTCGTTGTTCTCATCTTGTTGGTATCGAAAAAAAGGGTTCTCTTCAGTCATGTTTAGATTTTTAGTTTATTTTTCTCTGAGTTTTTGCCTTTGCAACCTTGTTAAGATTGGCATACAAGTTTTTGTTGTTTTCCCTCACTAAACTTAGATCTTCTATGTGGTGTTAGTGTCAATTTGATTTTTTTTTAAAGAAGCCAAAATAGAATGATGTATTCTATTAACGAGGCTAACTTAAAATTCCCGATTACTGAGCCTTTTTGTCTCGTGATGGTAGGATGTCAAAAATCCTGATGAGGAAACTTGGCTCACTAATCCAGGATTTGTTTTGATAATTTGGACACTTTGTATTTTGCAAGATCTGGTTTTTGTGTAAAACAATTTTAACTTGTAAGAGCCTACTTTGTTTCACGATGTTAGGACATTGTCTGGTCTGTAAAATCTTTGACTGGTAAAATATTATGTTTCTGTTGTTGGTCTATCTGACGGTTGTTCTGAATGTTTCTTTGTTTTTCCCCTTTTGTGGACGCGCTAATACAGAGGGTAGAAGCACTAAAACAGAGCTTATAAGCGCTAAAACAAAGCATAGAAGCACTAAAACAGAGAGCAGAAGCGCTAAAACAAAGTTCAGAAGTGCTATGTTATTTCGTGGAAGCGCTAAAACAGAGAGCAAAAGTGCTAGAATGTTGGATACTGGAATTTCCTGGCAGTTTGGTTTGTTGTGACAGAAGCGATATGAGATTGTTCAGAAGCACCAAAACAGATTGTTGAAGCACTAAAACAGAGGGTTGAAGTGTTATAGTTTGTTTCAGAAGTGCTATAGTTTTTGTTTAATGCCAAGCAGGGTGTGGCAATATGGGTCTCTGAGCTGCTATGTCTACTTTCTCTTCTTCTTTGTTCAAGATTGTGGATGTCGTAAGGAATTGATGGGGTGTTTCGTTCTTTTCAAAAATAAATGTCCTCAAACTACTGATGATGTCAGTTTGAGTTCCTTCAATGTGTACATTACCAGGTTGAAATATTGGTGTGGTTAGCCCTGGTTGTTTGAATGGGAGTTGTAGGTCACCAAATGGTCATAAGGTGGTAACTCTAAGGTTTCCAAAGTTTTGTCTACCGTAAGAACTGATCTGGTCTAGTGGAGTATTCTATGGCAGGTTGTGGAATGGAGGATTGTCGAATATGATGACTATGGTTGAATTCCTGTGAAAGAGCGTTTCTTTGAATATAGGTTTGTGAAGTCAAAGGTTCTACAACATAATCATCAGTGTAACCCCTATCGAAATTATGGAACCTATGGAGGAATGTTCTATGATGAAGCAAAGTCTTCCTATTCTGATACAAAAAACGCCGTCTTTGCAAAAGATGTTTGTAACTAAGTGTTTTTTTTGGTTTTTTAATTCTCTTGGCCAAAGATTTTTTGACAAACTTAGTGGTTTTCCAATCTCTAATCATGTATGATTTTGTATTTTTCAGGATGATCTTTTATCTTAATTTTAATGATTTTGGAATACACAACACTCAAATGAAGACAGTTGTTTTTTAAGAGTTGTAATCTAAACAGATAGTGTATGTTCAAAAGAACCACGTATGGTCCAATTTTCACTGGTTTGATAACAAGAAGACACTTCAGACAGACTCACTCTTAATAGTCAAAAGGTCATCGTTATACTCAACAGCCCACAGCTTAAAATTGTGTCGACTCACACAGCCATGTCACCCCCTAGAGGGCACCTATGTTTTTGTCTTTTCCAGGTGTGTACTCAAAGTGACGGAAGTGGATACCAGATCCCCTGAGCAAACGATCCTTGGCAATTATATGGTGAGTGTCTTGGGGGCAGATTCTTCCCTCCCCTTGCACTGCGAGTATTACAATGCCTGGTTACTGAATCAGCTAGATACTACACTAGGTTCTTAAAAAGGGTTTCCATTCAAAGCGGCAATAATAGACTCCCTCAGGAGACCTCCCAACCTTTAGAACAAAGGTTTTAGGGATGGTTATCTTGCACACTTTCGGAAAAAGTGGCTTTCCCCATATTTGCTTTAAATTTTATAGTGGGGTGGAAAAACCTGGCTTTGGTTTGAACCCACTTAGGTCATTCCCGTAGGGTGAGTACTTTTTCCCACTACGGCAGGCCTTCTAAAGGATGTAAAAAAACTTGAAGAATGCATAAAAAGGATGAGTCTAGCTTTTTGGATCACCCAGTTAAGGGGAGAGCATATGCCTATCAACCATTCAAACACAGAAACCACTTGTTCAAATTTTAAAGCCCAAACGAAAATTTTTCTAATCTATGTGAAGATGTTGCTTCACAAAAAGACATGGTGTTCATTTTTAAATCCCAATTTTGCAAAGTTTGGTGACTACCCTAGATTGATAAATTTTAGTCCAATTTGAAAATGTGAATATCCTAGGATTGATCCATTTTAAACCAACTAAAGAAGTGTCTATCCTAGATTGATTCTTTTTAATCCAACTGAAGAAATTAAATTTACTGGCCGCGGACGCGTCGGATCCAAAAAATGAGTTACACAGAAGCGCTAT
Organism: Sequoia sempervirens; assembly: GCA_007258455.2. Classification (NCBI taxonomy): domain Eukaryota; kingdom Viridiplantae; phylum Streptophyta; class Pinopsida; order Cupressales; family Cupressaceae; genus Sequoia; species Sequoia sempervirens. The sequence continues at coordinate 49,335 of VDFB02345355.1, forward strand.
GACAATGATCAAAAGCGCTATAAAAATTGCCAGAAGCACTATAGAAATAGCAGAAGCGCTATAGAAATAGACAGAAGCGCTATAGAAATAGATAGAAGTGCTAAAAAAGATGTTGAATATTACTGCCAGTTCATGCTGGTTTGTGAATTGAAGCGCTAAAGCATTCGTGTAAAGCGCTATAATTTTCTCCAGAAGCGTTAGAACAGTCCTTAGAAGCGCTATAATTTTTGTCAAAAGTGCTAGAACAGTCCTCAGAAGCGCTATAGAATCCTCTGAACGTGCTAAAATGGATCACGCAAGATTCCTATACAAAAACTTTCTAGAAAAACTTGTTAAAAACATGGGGTACAGCCCCACGGTGGACGCCAGAATGTAAGTGTGGAAAATGTAAACTAAATACAATTAAATACACCTCTTAATGAAACATTGTATCAAGATTAATCAACAATTAAACTAATTTAAAACAGAGAAAATCCTGAAAGCGTCCCATTGTCTCCTATCTCCAAAGATTTATCAAATTATAGAAGCTCTCAGATTTGTAAGCACCGTAACTGTTTAAAATGCCTATCTAGATAATGGAATGGATGCTAAATGCAATGATGTGATGACTGCTAATGATTTCTAAATGATATGAAGCTACTGTAAATGAAGCCTGATGGATGAAAGCTACAGTAAAAAGAAACTATGATGTTGTCATGATATGAAATCTACTAATGCCATGATACTATGTATACTAAAATGCTAATGCTAAATGATTGCTTGGTTGCTTGAGTACTAATTCCTACAGAGTAAGTTTGCATAAAGGATGATAATTCTTGGATCATTTTGATGCTTCAGAAGGCTGTATATATAGATTACCGGCAGCACATTTGCACAGGGGTAACACAACAGAGGCTGAGATTAAATCTAAAGATTTGAATGGTATGAGATGAGAAGGTGGAGTTGATCATGGAGGATTGTTCCTCCCCATGAAAACACCAAGCAAGATGAGAGGAAAGATTTGAGGCAGAAGATTGAGAGGATTTCCTGCAGGTTTGTCCCCGAGGCTTTTCCCGAGAACGACAGTTGCATTAATTAGATTTTGAAAAATCTAATTTTATTGGTGAGTGAATAGAGGGATTTGATTTATGCATTTATTTAAATATTTTTGGTTTATTTAAATTCAGCAAAAGAGGAATAAATAATTTAATAAAATAAACTATAGAAGTTTGTTTATTAAATAAAATAGAAGAAGAGAAGTATGATGTAATAATTAAATAATGCCAACTATTGAAGTTGTATATTTAATTTAAGATAGAATTTAATGGATAAGTATAAAAGAAATAATAATGATAATAATTAAATAAAACAAAGTATTTAATTTTGTTTATTTAATTAAGAGGAAAATATGATAAGATAGAAGAACTAATAGTGAACTTCATATAAATAAATATTTCTATTTATTTACTAAGTAGATGAATTTAAGATTAATTAATCAAATAAGTCATATTTAATTAATTAGATTCTCCAGACCATTTTTAGGTGTCTACATGGATAAATATTGCTAAAGATTTGAGCATAGTAAGTTTACTCAAATTGTGGATGCCAAATATAGTAGAGGAGCTCTCTATTTATAGAATGACAAGTTGAAAGAATGCCCAAAATAGAGCAATGTGGGACTAAATTTCATCCAATGGCAAAGTGTCACTTGTCCAAATGTGAATGGGCCAAGGGTGTGGAAGTTTTGATGAATGTGCCAATAAATGCCAATATTTGAATTTTGAAATTGTATTAATGGCAAGGTGGAGGGAGAGTCAAATGGAGTTATGGCCACTTGGCTCAATGCAAAAGGACTTGTAAGAGGGAATGAATTCTTTGTTGGAAGGACAAAGTCAACTTAGATTTGAATTTCAAATTTGAAGAACATTCTCCAAAGATGCCATGTTGAAGATAAATAGAGATTTAATAAATCAAATAACTCTATTTTCAAGTGCAAGTGGCAAAAGATGGAGGATGGGACATGAGAAGAGATTAAATTAATCAAGGTTAATTAATTTAATGAAGGATTAGGTGATTTGACTAATTGATTTAGATTTGTGGGTTGAAATAAATCAAAAAGAGGTGAAAATGATTAAGACCTAGTTAAATATTTTGATTTATTTAACCAAAGGGGGTGATGTTAGCTTAAATTAAACAAGGTTTAATTTATTTAATTTAATAGAGGAACTATAGAGATTTAATTAAATAAAATGAATTATTTAATTAAAACAGAGATTTAGGAATTAATTAAATAAAGTGGTTTATTTAATTAACGAGAGATAATGACTTAACAAGATAAAATTGATTTATTTTATTAAGAGATGAAATGTGATGAATTTAATCAAATAAAGGTTATTCGATTAAATGGTTAGACCAAGGGATGATTTAGGATGAAATGGTGTTAGTAGTCAGGATCAGATGCGCAATGTCAATCAGTACATTTTACGTGTCTACACATCCATCTATTGGTTGATCATTGGCTCTTAAAGAGCACTTTAGATCTTCTATTAAGAAATGTATATAACTGCAATTATATTCCATATCATGCCCTTTCTTCCCACCACCAATGTCATTTTATATCTTCCTATTTAAGTGAGGAGGCATACCTCTTTGAAAGGTGATATCCTTTTGAATGGACATAACCCTTAGTGTATAAAACTGATTGATTTATTAACTAAGCTAATCACTTCCGTCAAGTGAGATTGTCTTCTTTAAAATATTTTTTGCCTTATATTAATCTCATAGATAATGATCATTGTTTTGTGGTTAGATTTGGTTGTGAAATCACCCAAGATCAAATTGATTGAAGGAAAGTAAGAAAAGAGATCTAGAGATGATTAAACTCAGCACTCCCTAGCACTGAACTAGCATCCCATATTACTAGCCAAGGGGAGGGGTGAGTGTTGTTTATATAGCAAAATAATGGTAGATAATTCCAAGAGGAATAATAACTCCCAAGTGCCCATAATAGGTGGGAGTTTTACCCACTTGGTAAATGTCAGATTGCATGGTTATTCCTACTCGAGTAAAGGAAATAAATGGTTATGAGAGGTGGAATAAGAATCCAAAAGAGGGTGTGAGACTCAACTACCCAAAGGTGGGTGTGAGTGACACATGTGATTGATGGATTATGCCACATGTCCTCATCCTAACCATTCTAATATAACCTAAGCAAGCTTAATAATGTATGTAGGAAAAATCAATATTCCCTAACATAAGGAAAATAAAAAAACCTACACTAACACACCCCTTAAGTGTACCTTAGGTGGGTGAAAAGACACAAAGAAAGGTCTTGGCTACTAGGCCATGTTAGGTACCCATGTACAAAATGTTCTCTCACAAACGAAGAAAAGGAGAAAAACTAGTGGGAAAAAAATCCTCCCCAAAAGAGAGAAAAGAAAAAAAGTTTCCAAACACAAGAAGAATCCCATGCAAGGAACAAGTCCCCTCCAAAATAGAAAGGATAAGAAAGATTATGTAGCCTTCCCCCAAGTAGTCAATTGTACCAATGGTTGATGGTCGAAACTGGATGTAGAAGATGGTCCATGATCGTCTAACAACATTCATCCCCTTAGGAAGAAACAAAATGAAAGGTGTATGAAGAAAATCTTCCCATTCCTGAAAGGAATATAAGGCAAGAAAACTCAAAAATGTAACAAGCCTCTAAAAACTACTCATTTGTCCCCATGTCGATGTTGAAAGTTGTCACCATCAAATCAGGAATTCTAGGCCACACTGATGAAGATGACAATCTAGAACCTAGTAGAGATGTATGTAGAACAAGATCCAAAGACTCAACTATCTCCTTTGCTTCCTCCAAATGCTGCTCAAAAGTATCCATAGCCATGTCAAACTGTGATGAATGATCATGTGGAGAATGAACAAGAGGATCCAAAGGTTCCTCCATAACAAATGAAGAAGAATCAACTTCATCAAAGAGAAGATGAATGTCATGAATAGTGTCTCCCAAGTCTGAAATATGAGACTCTATGAACAAACCTGTAATGTTTGCCATGTAGTCATCCGAAGTAGCTATATCTGGAAGACAATGTATATCCTATTGCACTAAAACAAGTAGCCATGAATGTAGCAACACCAATATCCTCAGAAGCAATAGTAGATGGAGGAGAAAGAATGCAAGGGTCAAGAACTAGATCTGATGTGAGAATACCCAAGATCAAGTAGCCAAAGTTCTCAAAATCAAAGCTCACACTAAGAGTGTGATCAACAGCCAAAGGATCAAAACCATCATCAGGAGCAAAGTCTGTAAAGGTGTATAACCGAGATGCATGATCAACCATCCCAATAGCAATTATCTCTCTACTCTCCAAGTCTCTGATGATAAATAAATTAGGTGTGAATTCCACAGTCTTCCCTATTCTAACATGAGTGATCTGATAGATGGAAAGAAGATTATTGGTCAAGTGAGGTACACACAAAACATCATTGAAGGTTCCATCCCCAATATCAATAGAACCCTTCCCAATTACACTCATGTAAGTGTTGTTTCCCATTAGAATAGGTGGCATAACACAAGGCTCAAAAGAAGAGAACATAGACTATGTAGAATTCATATGGTGAGAAGCTCCAGAATCTAGGAGCCATCTCCCTGATCCAAGACCTATAGAAGTACAAAGAGCTTTACCTTTTGATTTACCCACCCCATTAGTATAGCCTTTTTCCTTATCAGATACTAAATGTTTTGAATTTTTGGAATTAGAAGAAGTTGAATCAACCATTTGAGAAGGCAAACCAATTTTGTTCTTCTCAAGAAGATTTTTTAGTTCATCAATGTCTTTCTTATAACAAAAATGTTCTTCATGTCCACTCCTTTTTCAATGTGCACAAGTGGGCTTCTCCTTCTTAGATGAATCCTCTTTTGAAGAGAATTTAGATTCTACTTTAAAAATAGATGAAGATTGATCTAAATCTTTCTTTCTATCTCCTTGGTTCTTTTGTTTCTTGTTCTGCTTATTAGTTCCTTGTTTTGTAGCCAAGGCATGAGAATTAGAAGATTTAATAATGCCCATTTGAATCAATTTATCTTGCTCCTTTGTGAGATCAGAAGCGAACTCACCTAGAGAAGGCATAGTAAATCCTTTTCCTAAGGCTCTTTTCATTGCATGAAATGTAGAAACAAACACTGCATAATCTGGACCAAGTTTTGAAAGAATGCTTAAAATCAACTGTGATTCATCCTTTTTAATTCCACATTGCTCCAACTGCAATCTTATGGCATTCAACTTAGTAAAGAAATCCTAAATGGTGTCAAAATTGTAAGGGCTCAATCCTATGAGCTTGTTCTCTAATGAATGTTCTCTCAAATCATCCTATTTACCAAAGAGAGTATTCAAAGTATTCCAGACTTCATTTGATGATTTTGCAGACATAATATGAAAGCGTACATCAAGAGATACAGCCATGCATAAGGTACCAAAAACTTCATCACATTTGTTGAACCATTTAGGCTTTTCTTCATCCTTTGTAGGTTCCTTATCAATACCCATTATTATTCTATACAATTTTAACTTTCTTAAATGAAGTTCCATCTTATTTTTCCACTCAAAGTAATTGTATGGTGTGAGTAGAGGAACCATTTTATCCATTTTAGATTGTTACAATGTAAGGAAATGCAAGAAAGGAAAACACAGAGACACCCCCCTTTTTCACTCAATAAATATTCCCCCCCAAAAAAATGATTTGGTACTTTATAAATCAGTGTGTTTACAATGTTGGAGTTGTTTTTCAGAGCTTTACAATGTCTAAAAAAGGACTTAAATACTAAAAGTACAATAAAATATCATAATGATAACCTCAAAATAGCACCAATATGTAGTTCTCAGAAAAACATTCACTTTTAAAAAAATAATCACCTCGATCTGAGGTCGTATGTGAAACTTACATCTGTTTGAAGTTCAAAAAATGAGAATTGTCCTTGAGATCCGCTGAGAAAACTGATTTTCTGGAAAATCCAGATCACTTGAGAAAAAAATTATTTCACCACTACGAATCTTGCGAAATTCTACGCCAAATCAAAAAAAATTGCTCACAAAACGGAGCTCGGATGACTGAGTTAGAGGCCTCTGAAGTTCGGGTGCAAAATGAAAAACTCCAATGGAGAGGGGTCAAGTTTTCAAAAAAAAATCACCTTCTCCAAGTTTTGCAAAGCTCCGCTAAATGTGGAGGTACCACCAAAGTTGATTGAACCGCCAAAATCAATACTAAAATTAATTATCACCAACTAAAAATAGAACCTTCGCCAAAATTGGTGAGACTGCCAAATATGCTACTAACTTTAGCAGGACTCCCAAATCCCTCGCACAAAGATCAAGGAAGGTACAGGTACAGTACGTAAATGGTACAAAAAGTATGGTGGGAATTTTTTAATATTAAATTTTTTGTTTTGAATTTATTATTATTTTTTTGTTTTTTAAATTTTTGAAAAACTTAATAATTAAAATTTTGAATTTTTTAAATTAAAAAATTGCTACTAGCAATGAAGGGGCATAGGGCCCTATAGGGTACCCTACGTACCCTTATTGCAGGTACTACCTATGGTACAAGGGTGCATGTACCCTGTCGGTACCTTGTACCATTTTATTTTTTTGATATTTGTTTTTATTTTTTATGTTAAAAGAAACTTTTGAGTATTGATTTTTAATATATTTTTATAATTGTAAAGGGGAAGATTAAGGAATGGAATGTAAACACTTTTAAAAATATTTTTGTGCAGAAAGAAGAGGTGGTCAAAAAATTGGCAGATATTCATGAACATATAATCCAACATGGTATGGATTCTAACACTTATGACAAACAAAAAAATCTGCAGCAGGTATGGGAAGAATTGGGTAAGAGGGAGGAAGTTCATTGGCACCAAAAGTCAAGAGAATTATGGTTGAGGGAAGGGGATCAAAATACCAAAAAAATTAATGCATCAGCTCAGCAAAAAAGAGCTACAAAAACCATTTTTTTAATTCAAGATGCAATATCAGGCAAGCAAATTCATAATGAAAAGGAAATCAGGGAGGAGGGAATTAAGTTCTTTATGGATCTCCTAGCCCCACAAAAGTCTTCCTCATCACAAGGGAGTCATGAGGAACAAGATTTTTTATCTACCATACTGAATCTTGTTTCTTCGAGAGACAATGAAGATTTAATGAAACTCTTTACTCTCTCAAAACTGCAAAAAGTGGTTTTCTCCATGTCCCCGAATAAGGATCCAAGTCCAGATGGTTTTACAGCTCTGTTTTTCCAAAAATGTTGGGATGTAGTGGGTTTTGATTTGTCGATGGATTTAGAAGAATCATGGAGATCTGGTGCAATGTTAAAGCATTTCAATGCTACAAATATTTCTATTTTTCCAAAAATAAAGGAGCCAAAAACTTTTGCAGACTTTAGGCCTATCTCCTTATGTAATATTGTTTATAAAATCTTTACAAAGGTGATTTATCTCAGATTGCAATATCTAATCCCCAAGACTATTTCTTTGGAGCAAGGAGGTTTTATTCCAGGAAGAGAAACTGCAGAAGGGGTGTTGGTAGCGCATGAGGTACTTCATGCAGTCAAATCGAATTGTTTGCCATCATTCATTATAAAGCTTGACATGATGAAAGCTTATGATAGGGTTGACTGGAGTTTCCTTTTGAAAGTTTTAGCTAGGTTTGGGTTCTCTAGTAAATGGTGCAAATGAATTCTCTCATGTCTATCAGTCACACATTTTTCCATTATAATTAATGGTTCACCTTCGGGTTTCTTTAAAGCAACGCAAGGTGTAAGACAAGGCAATCCTCTTTTGCATTTTCTTTTTATAATCATGGTAGAGGCGTTGAGTAGGACAATAAAGGAAAAACACAGTTAGGGACTATGTCAAGGTATTCGCATTCCTCAAACTGATATGTCAGTAACTCATAACCTTTTTGCAGATGATAATTTATTGTATGGTACAACATCTATTCCAGAGGCAAAGCAAATAAAAGGGGTTTTAGATAAGTACTCTTTGTTTTCTGGTCAAAAGATAAATGCGCACAAGTCACATATTTATATTTTCAATTCTAAAAGAGCTATCAGAAGGAAGATTGTGTAGATATTGGGCTTTCAAGAGGCAGATTTACCTTGTAAATATTTGGGGATTCCATTCTTTATGGGGGCCAGTAAGCTATCTTTTTGGGTGAAAGTCATAGAGAATAAAATAGAAAATTTATGCTTAGAAAGCTCATTGGTTGTCCTTGTTAGGTCGCATCCTACTTATAAAAACAATATTAACAACAATCCACAACTACTTTATTTCAGTCCTAAGGGCTCTGAAATCAGTAGTTGATCAAATAGAAAAAATCATAAGGAGCATCTTATTGAAGGGGAATATGGATGATGTTAAAAAAATTCTCTTAGTTTCTTTGGATAGTATGTCATTGGAGAAGCTAAAAGGTGGAGTGGGACTGCATGATATTTCTAAATGCAATATGGCCTTTGGGGGGAAATTCATTTGGCAAATGTACACCAAACCAGATTCAAAATGGTGTGCACTGATGAGGGCTAAGTATCTTGATAATCAAAATCCGGCAAGGATTTTCATAGTCTGTAATCCTCCTCAAGGGTCTGCTATGTGGAATTACATGATTTCATGCAGGATATTAGTTACATCTTATATTTCTTGGGAAATCAACAAGGGTGATGAAGTCAACTTTTGGGAAGATTCTTGGAATGGTCATCCTCCATTGAAAGCTTATCAGGAATTGCAGTTGGCTATCCCAGTTTTGTCTCAGTTATGGGGAACTAAATTAATTGATTATGTTAGCTCAATTGATATCTCTATAGGAAGGATAAGTTGGCATGACTTTTCAAGTGCACAAACAACAAATGAGTAAAAGGAGTTTTTATGCAAAATTATGGATTTTAGAGTTGTGTTTTTAACAAGGAGAGCTTATCGTATAATTTGGGCCCCATCTAAGAATGGATGTTATTCAATTAAGTAGGGATATAAAGCCCTTCTCGATCAAGATGAAGTAATCCAATCGCAGAGAGCTTACTCATTTTGTTGGAACAATGTGGTTACCAAAAGCGGGCAGTTTTGCGTGGTTGGTATTGAGAAAAAGAGTGCTCACAAGTGATCGTCTTGCTAAATTAGGAATCACTGAGCCTTTTAATTGTGTCTTATGTAATCAAACTTTAGAAAATCGTGACCACTTGTTTCTACAATGTCCTTTTGCTCAATCTTGTTGGTTCTTCGTGCTGCAAAAAATGAGTTTCTATACTCCATTGCCAAAGTTTATATGGGATCTTTTTCATCTTGGATTATGTTATACAAGTCCTCTTTTTTTGGATGCATTTGGCGAGAAATCCCAACATTAGTGTTATGGGCCATTTGGTGGGAGAGAAATAAGAGCATTTTTAGAAAAACTTATGCTTCTAACCAATCTGTCCATGCAGTTATTGAAAAATTAGTTATAGAGGTAGTAAATGCTTGGGTTTAGGATCAAAAGAATGTTGGTTCAGTTTTTTTATCATGGGATAATATCATTCTACGAAGTTGGCAAGGTATAATCTTACCTTTTAAAGGAAGTTTGAAGCAGCCTTCTAAAGCAAAAGTGGATAGGAATATAATCAAATGGCTCTCGCCAATGGAAGGCTTCTATAAACGTAATTTTGATGGGGCATCAAGAGGAAATCCAGGTACTTTAGGGGCATGGATCTATATCAGGGATGCAAGGGGTGTTGTGAAGGCAGCTAGATCAATAATTCTATCATCGGGAACAAATAACATGGTAGAGTCATTGGCTATCCTCCATGGCCTTCAACTTGCAAGACACCTCCAAATCAAAGCAATCCATATAGAAGGTGATTCTTTAATAGTGGTAAATGCATGTAAAGAAAGACAATGTTATAGTTGGCATATGAGATATGTTCTGCAGAATGTATGGAAGCTTTTAGATGAGTTTGATGCCTACCATATTTCACATACGTATCGAGAGGGCAATAAGCTTGCAGATCGACTAGCCAATATGGGGTGTGATAAGGAGGATTTTTTCATCGAAAATGATTTGAATTTAAAATCCTTTCCAAATTTAATGGAAATAATAAATAGTGAAAGAATTTGTTAATTAGGAAAAGGGGACACAAATCAAAGTAAGATCTTGTTAATTAGGCAATCCATAAAGAAGGCAATTCAATTTGGAATTAGAATTAAGGGCTTGACATATTTTAATATGAAATGTGTTAGTTGTCAATTATCCGTCTTATCAAGTACTCATTAGTTGCAGATGGGTTTAATGTCAATAATACATTAAAAAAAGGTGGCAGTTTCATGGTTTAGATATGCAAATCCATTAGGATGGAATACCGATGAATTCACCTATTGTGAATTCGTCAAAGCCTTTATGATTTCCAATGGTGCACTGTACTAACTTGTACTCAAATTCTTTGATGGACAATCATTCCAATGCGAGGAGGATCATATCAAACAAGTGAATGATTATATTTATAATCTAATGTGTCTTTCAATGAATGCGGGTGGAGTTTTTTGTACAAATCACCTCGTGTTATGAAGCATTTTCCTTAAGATCGCACGTAGCCTTTTGTTCTTGGGAACGTGTTGGGTGAGCTGGGCAAGGACGAAATGACAGCCACTTGTTGCATCATATCCCTTGCAAGTGTGAATGATTTTTAAATAACACTCTTCCTGTTATCTCATTTCCAAACAAATTTGCAAAGGTAGTAATCTTGAATATGCATCGAGTATCTTCTTCAACAGAGGACGGCGAATTGAGATACAATTGCCAATGCTTGTTGTGAGTGAAAAAGGTCTATCATGGAGTATCTGCCCAGAAATTATAGGGTTTTCATGCCAGTTTTGGAATGGGAGCTTCCTTTTTCCAACTCACTAGGAGATGCAGAACTGATTCAAATCTTCAAGTGGCATTGTTACCAGTTTCGCAAGAGTGTGAAACGTGTGTTGGGTGACGAGATTCTTTACCCGCAAGTGAGAATAACTATCTTTCCCTCACATGTAGTTTCAATTTTCTTGTCCAATGTTTTCAATCTCTTGCAATCTCTTCCAATGTTGTAGATAATTGCTTGTAAAGTGGTGAAGGAAGTCTTTTTGCTTGATAATAGAATTTTAAGGGCCGTGCAAGGTTATGATCTGTGGAAGGGCCAAGGTCGAATTGGGGGGCTCTATCCATGTCATTTTTTGTTAAATGGTATAGCATATATTTTTCTTCTGGATGCGATGAACAATACCCTTGAAATGTAAGGCTTTAGGTATTTGCAACAATCATTAGACATGCATATTGGGGTAGTAGGAGAGGATATGGTAGACTTGATGAAGAGAAGGGTGAATGCAATCCTCACTCTCATTTCACATAAACATCAAGAACCAATGATTGCTCAATTGGCCCCAATTGTAGGTTCTTCTTTTCATGCTCTAGTCAGCCAACCAATTCCAGTAATGGGTAATGCTCTTCATGTTTCATTCAGTTGTGGCCTTCAATTAGGACTTAATCAAGATAATGCGACTTCTTATCAGCCTCATCATGGAGGCATTCCAAATTTGAATTCTTTGCCACCAGGGTTAGTCATGTGCAAGATCTTTGAGAACAGCAAGGAGAAAACGAAGTGAATTTTGATGGCATGGAGGAATAGCATAATGATCTGTTAATCATACTTGGGAATAATAGTATATAAGGGTAAATATAGCATATATAGTAGGATGCAAGGGCTTAGTTTTTGCAGAATGTAAGGGTTTTGAATTTTGTAGGGGTAACCACTTTGAATTACAAGTTGTAAGGACAATTTCTAGGCTTCTAGGCCAAGTGGGTCAATGGGGTTTTTTGCATAAATGTATCATGAAATATCTATCTGCTAGGAGCTTCTCTGCAAGGCACAAATTTGCATCATCGGGTTGTTAAGAGCCTCAAGACTATTATTTTGTAATCCTTTATTTCTATATTAATATATATATAGGCTCTTGCCTTTTGTCTAAAAAAAATGTATATATTTTTATAATTAATAAAAAAGTCTGATTTGACTTTTGAAAAAGACTATTTTTTTTTATATCATAGAAAAAAATAATTAAAAAATATTTTTCCGTACTGCTACGTAGAAGGGGTCATATGGCCTGGAATTTAAATTTTATTTCCTTAGAAGTCAACTTCTCAAAATTCGACGAATTGGTAGTTGATCCTTAGGTTTTGGCACCTTTTGAGCGCAATGGTGAGGTCCATTTGGGCCAAAAATGCACTAATTTGATGGCTACCTTCTAGAACCTCTTAGAAAACCTTTCTTCAACATTTCACAAATCTTGCATCCGGTGTCTGATTTGGACAAAATAAAAGCTTAATCTAACTTTACCGACTGTTTTGAACTCAATGGTGAGCTCAAAATGTCTTCAAGAAGCTCTAAAATACCTGCAATAAAATGCAATAGAAAGGAAGCCCCCTTAAAATTGAGATCTCTATCAAGCAGTTCTAATTCTCCAGGTCATCATAGGATGCAAGAGAAGAGCATACTTTTCTTTCAAGAATGGATTGAAAAACTGCTAACCCACAACTCACAACCAGCTCTGATACCATGTTAGATTTGGTTGGGAAATCACCCAAGATCAAAATGATTGAAGGAAAGCAAGAAAATAGATCTAGAGATGAATAACCTTAGCACTCCCTTAGCACTGAACTAGCATTCCATATTACTAGCCAAGGGGAGGGGTGACTGCTTTTTATATAGAAAAATAATGGCAGATAATTCCAAGAGGAATAATAAATCCCAAGTGCCCATAATAGGTGGGAATTTTACCTAGTTAGTAAATGCCAAATTACATGGTTATGCCTACTCAGTTAAAGACAAGAAATGGTTACGAGAGGTGGCATAAGAATCCAAAAGAGGGTGTGAGACTCAACTACCCAAAGGTGGGTGTGAATGACACATGTGATTGATGGATTATGCCACATGTCCTCATCCTAACCATTCTAATATAGCCTAAGAAAGCTTAATAATTTCTATAGGAAAAATAAATATTCCCTAGCATAAGGAAAATAAAAAACCTACACAAACACTTTGTGTTAACTTCAAGCACTACCTTGTCTTTAGTTAATAATACAACACACCTATTCAATGCCACACCTACCTCTAGTTGTAACTGACAACCAGGGAGGTCTTGATGGAATCTAGTCTTAAATGAATATATAATCAGCAATAGAGACATGTGTGGTGCCTTAATACATCTAGATCATAGCTAATCGACCAATAATAGGTGTTTGTCTCTTTAGCAATTGACATGATTATTGATATCAATATGTTCCAATGTCAATGCAGTTATCGTGGACCAATGATATTCAATATGGAACTTAATAACATTTAGTATGGTAAGCCATGAGTTCCACTTCATCCAGAATGCTTGGTTGTCTTGAATCAAATAGACTTCCAGATGACACAAAATAAATTGATGCAATCAGTATTAATTGTTCCAAACTACATATAACCTCCTGTTAGAGTGGATATCTATATTATGCCTTCTTCATATTAATCACGATGGCTTTTAGGTCATGGTAACACAATAGTAAGAGTGTGGAAATAGAATCAATCTTGTCAAAGAATCCTCCAAAGTTAAATATGATGCCTTCAATCAACCAAAATCACCTGAATGTCAAGTATAGTGCTTTGGGCGATCACAAACTCATGAAGGGATATGAAAGTATATCATCACTAGGGCTAATATATGAATGCTAAGGTTAATCATAATATAGGAATAGTCATCACAAGGAATAAGTATATCAACCGAATGTGTCACCATATGAGCTATTCATCTAACGATAATAATAATATGAGACAGCCTTTATTATTCATACCTAGTACGATAGATGGCTCGATAACATATATCTTTATTTATAGTGTCTTCAAAAAATAAGACAGGGGATATTTTATGTTGGAAAAGATGCTCTTCAATAGTATATTGATCAAGTGAACTATTTCCCATGCAAGGCACTTAGATATACCTATCCTACCAACTTTGATTTGATCACCAATCAGATTGTATATATTTGCTCTTTATCACATTTGACTTTATATACTTTTCTAAGTTTTATATTTTCTATATATATATATATATTTGTGCTTTATCAAATACCACCTCATAAAAAATATGGGACATTACAACTCCTCCCTGCCAAAAATTGCTTGTCCTCAAGCAATACGGTTCTAGGCTTCCAAATCAACCTTAGAAGTGAACCATCATGTTGATGCTACACTACTCTGATTTTAATAACCCGCTTCTTATACTCCAACTATCTCTATCTCTCTTGGAATGTGAAGAAGTGTGCATTGTCTAAATTGAAATAGATATCATTGTTCATTCCCATACTTCATATTTGAGTTATCTCCTCTACAAGGTTGAAGGATAATGTCATACTCAACTTCCCTTGAAATTGTGCTTCTCCTTATGAACTAGGAGATATCTCTTGTGCATGTAATGAAGTTTGCACTTGCATAAGTTTGTCCTTCTCTAGCTTTAGTTTCTTCTTCCAGACTTTCATAGGTTCTTTCTTATGCTTTTGAAGTATTTTTATCTTCTTGTTTTGTCTTGAAGGTATCATAATATGAATTTTACAATGATGTGCTATGTGTCCATCGTTGTTGCACTTATAGCATACAACCTTATAATTCACTGGAGAAACATATGCATTGTAGTTTATACTTGTCCATCCATACAAATTTATATTTTTATTCTATCTATTGGCATATCTCACTTGTATTCTACACTCTCTTGCCTTATGTCCAAAATGATTGCATGAGTAGCAATAGCCATTAAAGGTACTCTTGATCTCATATGTATACACTTGCCTCAAAGGAAAAGACTTCTTGAAATTGTCCTTGTCAACTTTAGGAGGAGTCTTTGTCTACTTGTTACCTTCATTTGTAATAGGACTCTTGAAAGTCTCTTTGAGGATTTTTATCTTTCCCTCATTTTTCTTCTTAGGAGTTTATTTGGAATCTTCCTTGAATGTTTGATTTTTTGTATATCCAAGTCCTATTTTATTTGATGGTGACCTTTTCCCATTAATGATGTCATCAAGGATTTTGGTGCTCTATTCAAACTTGAGACTTGTGTTCAACTTGTTGGTTCTTCTCCAATTATTTCCTCATAGAAACAATTTTACACTCTAACCTTTCGCAACTCTCTTCCTTTTATTTCAATTGGATTTTTACCTCCTCTTGAATTATTTCCTCTTCTTTAATTTGAATTTTCAAATTGATGATTGTTAGCTCTACTTTCTTTATTTGATCTTTCAAATCAATGATCACCTTTTCAGATTCTTCTTGTATTTTGGCCTTCAATCTACACTCTTCTTGAAACTTTATGTTTAGATCAACAATTATCTTCTCACATTCTTCAAGGCCTTGTATTAACTCTACATTAGGTTTATTTGACTCTTAAAGTAGTAGCTCAAGTTTTTGGTTCTCCATTCTAAGTTCTTCAATCTCATCCCTAGCATGATAGAAGTTTTCCTCAAAAAATGCATTTTTCTCTTTACTCACAAGATGGTTTTTTATTTCGAAGAATTCAAATTTTGTTTCCAAGTGTATTCTATTTATCACCTCATTACTTGCATTTGTTTCTTTGTCATCAATACCATGATTGGTATATCCATTTCCCTTATTTCCTTTTCTTCTTGTCAATGGTTTGATATTGAACACTTTGGATAAACATTCTTCCACCACTTGAAATGTGTTCAAGACATCATCACTTGATTGTAATTCAATACTAGTCTTGTTACCTACTTCATAGAGTGATCTTTCCAATGGTTTGATATCTTCTTTTGTCATGATTAATCAAGCTTCTTGAAATTTACCCAAAGGATGACAGGTTTGCTAGCTCTGATACCACTATAATGACCTGAGCTCTAGATCAATCAATTTTTAATTTATTCCTTATTATATTGACAAAGATTGGCATCTAATATTATCAAAGTTAACTGAGTTTCCAGATTATAAATGAAATGAACTCTAAATAATGAAGTCAAATACAAGTATTAATTCGATAATGGAAAATTGACAAGTAAATATAATAGCTATTTCTGATTTATCAATTAAAATCATGCCTTTGAATATACAAGAGGCTTAGACCTCTATAATTTCTTTGTTTCTAACTTTGTATTTATATTTGTGCAATTTGCAATTAGGTGTTGTATCTGAATGTTCATTTCTTATCCATGCATCCATCTATTGGTCGATCATTGGCTCTTAAAGAGCACTTCAAATCTGTTATTAAGAAATGTATATAACTACAATTCTATTCCATATCATGCCCTTTCTTCCCACCACCGATGTCATTTTATATCTTCCTATTTAAGTGAGAAGGCATACCTCTTTGAAAGGTAATATCCTTTTGAATGGACATAACCCTTAGTGTATAAAACTGATTGATTTATTAACTAATTTAATCACTACCATCAAGTGATATTATCTTCTGTAAAATAATTGTTGCCTTATATTAATATCATAGATAATGATCATTGCATTGTGTTAACTTCAAGCACTACCTTGTCTTCAGTTAATAATACCACACACCTATTCAATGTCATGCCTTCCTCTAGATGTAACTGACAACTAGGGAGGTCTCAATGGAATCTAGTCTTTAATGAATATATAATCAATAATAGAGACATGTGTGGTGCCTTAATACATGTAGATCATAGACAATTGACCAATAATAGGTGCATGTCTCTTTAGCAATTGGCATGATTGTTGATATCAATAAGTTCTAGTGTCAATGCAGATATCATT